>JAJPUD010001116.1:419099-458073 GCA_023553655.1 Myrmecobius fasciatus | reverse complement strand
AGAAAGAAAGAAAGAAAGAAAGAAAGAAAGAAAGAAAGAAAGAAAGAAAGAGAAAGAAAGAGAGAAAGAAAGAGAGAAAGAAAGAAAGAAAGAAAGAAAGAAAGAAAGAAAGAAAGAAAGAAAGAAAGAGAAAGAAAGAGAGAAAGAAAGAGAGAAAGAAAGAAAGAAAGAAAGAAAGAAAGAAAGAAAGAAAGAAAGAAAGAAAGAAAGAAAGAAAGAAAGAAAGAAAGAAAGAAAGAAAGAAAGAAAGAAAGAAAGAAAGAGAAAAAAGGTTTGTTCCTGGAGCAGTAGGAATAGAGAAAAGGGATGAAGGAACCCTTGAAGTGAGAGTCAGGATCGGGGCACATCAAGGCATAGGGAATAAGATGAACAAAACCAAGAACTAAAGGAAAAAGCACAGACAGTTCTGGTCAAAACCAGAGTACGCTCGTGTTTACTCCCAAGTTGTGAGAAGCCTCCAAATAATAAAGGTCCCTGTGGGGTATGGGGGAGATACTCTAGGCAAAGGCTAACATTTACTGAGTCCTGCCCAACTAAATGGCAATCTTTATTTCCCCCTCCAATTATTTCCCCTCCAGACTTCCATCATCCCTGTACTCCAGATTTCCTTTTTGGACTGTCATTCGCTGAATGAAGTCATTCTAGCTCCATGATCATTGGCTGAACTCGTCCCCCCGCCCATGTTCCCGCCTCTTTCACCCAATGTTCCCTGCCTCCCAGGAAGACTTGCCTCTCCCTCTGGCTCCGCCCACGGAGTCTGAGTCCTCAGCACCATCGAGATGCGGTGTCCTCCAGGATTCCTAGAGAGGAAGCGGATTCTGAAAGACCGGAAATCATCCCAGAATGGATCCTAGCTTACAGCAGTCTTTCAGCCAGTCCGCCCCGGTACTCCTAACAATTGTTTTTGTTATCTGAGCCTACTTCCTCTTGGAGGTTTGCCTTCTGGCTTTTTCCTTGCCTGACTGGGGCTTCAGAAAGGCTTGCCGGGAACGGGGTCCCTTTTCCCCCCGCTACACTGTGCTCACCACTTCCACCTTCGCTCTTCAACCGGAGAATGTGACTCCTCTCGCCTGTTGGCGGCTCGTGTCATTGCGGACTGAGCCCCGGATTTGCAGCCCAGAGAACTGGGTTTGAATCTTGGCTTTCTGGGATCCTGGGGAAGCCAAGTTCCCTTGCAGTGCCTCAGTTTCCTCATCTGTACAAGAGGACTAACAATATCTGCCCCCATCCCAAACAACCGTCCTGGGCAAAATACTTTGCAAATCCTAAAACCTGTAGAAACTGAAACTTTTTGTAGGTCTTGATTTAGGGCACCTTAAGCCAGTACTTTTTAATCACTCCATCACTTCCTGACTTTTTCTCACCTGTCTCTCGTTCTCACCTTTGAAAAATAGTTGTTGGATGGATAGATGGGGGTTCTCCTTATAGGCCCTTGAATTGTGGAGTGGGATGGCGGAGGGTGCGTTGCTGCTGGGTGTCACTGTTGGGGTGTTTAGGCGTGCTTACACTGGACTTTGCTGCTAGGGTGAAAAGCCCCCCTTACACTGCTGCTGGGGTGTTTAGGCCCTGCTTATAGTGGGCATTGCTGCTAAGTGTGTGGGCCCCCAGTTACACCAAGCGTCACTGTTGGGGTGCCAGACCCTGCTTATACCAAGCATCACTGTTGGGATGTTTCAGTTCCTGAGGCTGTTCAGGACTTTATTCAAAAGAACAGTGCAAAAGCCTGGGCAGGGCTGGACATGCTTCTGGAAGTCCCGTCTTCCCTTTTAGAAGGAGGGAAGGGTAGAGTTTTATTCTTTGCTTCCTCCCCATGTAATATCTTTCTCTATTGGTCCTCATGGATGTAGTCACCAACATTCCTCTGCAGTGTTCTGTTACGTTGCCAGCTTTTCCCCCTGGGCAGGAACTTAGTTTGGATAGTCCCTGAGGGAGAAGGATTATATTTCAGGTATTGGTGACTTTTGAAGACACCAATTGGTGACAGTGTACTTCACCCAGAAGGAGTTGGAAGCTCTTACCCCTGTTCAGGTAGGCTTTGTACAAGCCTGTGATCCTGGAGAATTATAGTAATCTTATCTCCTTGGGTAAAGCCTCTTCCCCACATTGTGACTCAGAATCTACACTTTAGGATTTTTGTGGCACTCCTGTGCCTTAAGGAATTTGAGGTTTCTGAACAATACTGACCCTGAGGTTCCTAATTCCAAAGCCCTAATCAGGGTTACCTGTCCTCTTATAGGTAACAGGGCAGAACTTATGTGACTTGCCCTTTCCTTAGTGAAAGTCCTACTCCTCAGAATTTTTGCTCTGTGCTCTCTATGTTTTGTCTGAACAAGCTGGGGTACTGTAAGATCTTGGCTTTTCCTTTGTTCTCTTCCCTAGGATGAAATTCTAACCCATTCTCCAGCATCCTAACATGTACATCCTCTCAAGTGAAATTATTGACTTTTTGTCCTGACCATATTGTCCTAGAAGCACAATCCTGTTCCTCTGGGCTTTTCTTATACTTACTATCTTTCTGAGTATTTCTCTTTTCTCCTTGTCTGGGCTCTGCAGACACAGGGCTGGGATGGCTGGGGGAATCAGGTCTGCCTGGATTTAATTAATCCACTTCACTCTCTTCAATAGCATTTGCATTTTCCAAATCTATTATTATCACTTAGCCAGGGAGAGAGGAAGAGCCATGGACTTCGGATTCACAGGGAATTTTGGAGAGAAAAGACCTAATATCTACACAAGTGAGTGAAAGAATCTCATCCTTTCAACTTTTTTAAAACTCAAGGTGCTACAGTAATCAATCAGGGTTCTACCTGCTGCTTCCCATAGTCATTATTATCATCCTGATGTCATGTTCTCGTCAATAACAAATCCTATCACCGTTATTTCCAAAATGAACAGGAGCTCATCATCCTGCCTCTCAGTTTTATTTGCTTGTGTGTCTTTTACCTTACTGAAAAATCTCTCTCCATTTTCCAACCCATTTTATCTCCAGGTAGATGTCAGAAAATGATCCAGGATAATGTTTCCATTGTAAAGTAAGGAGATATTTATGGAGTTGTTTTTTTTTTTTTTTTTCCTGAGATACAAACAAACAGGGGCAGCTAGGTGGCGCAGTGGATAGAGCACCAGCCCTGAAGTCAGGAGGACCTGGGTTCAAATCTGGTCTCAGACACTTAACATTCCCTAGCTGTGTGACCCTGGGCAAGTCACTTAACCTCAATTGTCTCAGCAAAAAGAAAAAAAAAAAGAGAGAGAGATATAAACGAACATCCTTCAGCCCTTTCTATAAGGTAGGCAATCAGCAGCCACTACTGCTAATGCTAATTTGTGATAATCAGCATAGGAAAGGGGGAGCTGGATATTCCACAATATAGTGTGGCCTATGGTCCCCTTTCAGAATAATGTTTTCAAATGCATAAAATAAAATATATGGAGTTGTCAAAGAAACAAATTATATTGAAAATACAATTATCAAAAAATATTATTTAAATGAATCTTACACTAGGAACCCCTGCTCTAGAACAACTGATAGATTGATAAGATGAGGGATCTCTTAAGAACTAGATCAGTTGGTTACATTTATATTTCATTGAAAATCAGGGCTAGATAATATAGATGGAAAAATTCTAGAATTTTTAAATCTCAGTTGTGGCAGTTACTGTCAATCAATAGCAAAGTTTTGAGGGGCAGCTAGATGAAACAAGTGAATAGAGTACCTGTCCTGGAGTAAGGAAGCTCTGATTTTAAATCTGGATTTGGATACTTAACCCTTATTAGTTGTGTGAGCCTGAACAAGTTACTTCATCAAAATTGCCTCTCCCCCCCCAAAAAAAGAAAAAGAATAAGAAAGTTTCTTTCTCTCTATGGGTTTTCTTTTCCTTAGGAAGGAATAAGAAGGAATGGAGGTTGTTTTTATTAAATATATATTATTTGCCAGGCACAACTAATACAAATAGCATCTAATTTGATTCTCACAACAACCTTAGGAAGTAGATACTTTTAGTGATATTTTTAATTTTACAATTGAGAAAACTTAGGTTAAGTGACCTGCACAATGTTAACACAGCTAATAGTGTCTGAGACTGGATTTGGATGTGGTTCCTCATGCCTCCAGACCCACATCTACTATGCCACCTAGATAGCGCTATATGAGGATAATAATATTTGCACTGAATCCTTCATAGAGTCATTCTGATGAAATGGATTTGTTAAGATCACTTTCCCATTTTGCTTTTTATTTTAAATAAAGTAAAGCCCCTGTTGGAGAAATTGGGAAATGTTTTTTTTTTTTTTTTTCCATGATGGTCCTTGGAAACCCAGATGTCAGAAGAGATAAGTTGAACCAAATGGCAGAGGGCCCAAACACTAAATCCCCAGAGTAAAAGAATAGGACACCAGGGTGTTGAGGTCAAGAAATAATTCAGAAAATTTAGTGCCATGAGAGTCTTTCTACACAGGGGCACTACTCCCTCATTCCCAGTTTTACTCCTTACCTGCTGGTTATTACAGTTACTGATTGTATCCTCAGTTACTGATTGTATCCTCAGTCATTGGCTATCCTTTTTGCTTCTGCTTCACAGCTTCTGCTTTCCCTAGGCAAATCTTAGTCTGGCCCCTTGCCTTTGCTTTCATATTTCAATTACCCTTATTACATCTGGGAACTTTTCTTCATCTTTCCTCATTCTTGATACCAAATGAAGCCATTTTTTAGGCCATACAAAAGACATGCTTTTAAGGCACTATTACTTTATAATCAATTCCTCTCTAACCAGGGCAGATAACCACTAACTTCTCTCATGCAACACTACGTCTGAAAAAGAAGAATCCACTCAGAAAGAATCAGTCTCTAAAGAAACAGAAATCCATATAGTAACATCAGATGTACTCAAGGGTAGTGTTTACTAGGGACCAACTTTTAGGGAATTCTGTGACCTGAAAAACATCTTGGAAAAACAGCAAAGAAATTCCATAACAGAGAGAGGGAGGAAAGAAGAAAAAGTTTTCAGGAAACCGACAGTTAAGATTAAGCTAACGACCCTAAAAGGGAGAACTCAGAAGCATAAGAAAATGTTAATGTTGGCTCAGACTTTTTTGCATATCTAAGATTTCCTAGAAGATAGACGTCTTATACATATGAAAACTGTGGCAAATTTTTTTTTTATCAAAGTTCTCCTTTTTATCAACATTTGAAAATATGTAGTAGAAAAAAACTTCATTACCATAGTGACTGTGGTAAAACTTTTAGTT
Source organism: Myrmecobius fasciatus (assembly GCA_023553655.1). NCBI lineage: Eukaryota > Metazoa > Chordata > Mammalia > Dasyuromorphia > Myrmecobiidae > Myrmecobius > Myrmecobius fasciatus. The sequence continues at coordinate 452,829 of JAJPUD010001116.1, read as the reverse complement.
CTAATGCATACCTCATTCAGCCTCAAAGATTTCATACCAAAGACACATGATATATCAATGCAAAGAATATGAGAAAGCTTTTGGACAGAACTCACACCTTATTCACCACGAAAGCCTTTAGTCAGCACTCAAATATCACTTGGCATCTGAGACTCCATACTGGGGAGAAACCCTATGAATGTCAGGAGTGTGAAAGGTTTCAGCAAGAAATCAGATTTGATTCATCACTAACAAATTCACACAGGAAAAAAACCTTATAAATGTAATGACTATGGGAAAACTTCAGGTGCAGTTCAAGCCTGAGTGTACATCAAAGAATTCACACTGGGATAAAACTATATATATGTAAGGAGTGTAAGAAAGTCTTTAGTCAAAGTTCAGACTTAATTCAGCATCACTGAATTCATACTGGAGAGAAATCTTATAAATGTAAAAAATGTGGAAAAGTTTCAATTGCAGTTTGCTTTGCATTGTACATCGAAGAACTCATATTACAGAGAAACTCTATGAATGTAAAGAGTGTGGGGGGCAGCTAGGTGGCGTAGTAGATAGAGCACCAGCCCTGAAGTCAGGAGGACCTGAGTTCAAATCTGGTCTCAGACACTTCCTAGCTGTGTGACCCTGGGCAAGTCACTTAACCCCAATTGCCTCAACAAAAAGCAAAAAAAAAAAAAAAAAAAGAGTGTGGGAAAAACATTCAGTTATAAATCAGCCTTAATTCAGAGCCAGAGAATTCACACTGGTAAAAAAACCTTATGAATGTAAGGAGTGTGGAAAAGCCTTCAGTTATAATTCTCATTGTATTGTACATCAGAAAATTCATACTGGGGAAAAGCCCTATACATATAATGAGTGTGAGAAGGCATTCAATTGTAATTCATATCTTGTTCAATATCAGAATATTCATAGTGGGGAGTAGCTAGGTGGTCAGTACTTTCATATGTACTGACTGTGCTTATACTAGTCACATTTATGCTTTTATTCATGTTCCTTCTCAAAACTAAAATACCTTTACTCCTTTAAACACCATCCCCAAAATTTCATAGTTCAGATTCTGCCAATGATCTTAAAGGTCCCTTCTGACTAATGGTATCTGAGATACTCAGATACTTAACACTTACTAGTTGTGTGACCCTAGACAAGTCACTTCATTCCAATTGCCCCTCCCCCCCAAAAAAAGAAAAGAGATTGAGGTTGTTTTTACTAAATATATACTATTTGCCAGGCATAACTAATACAAATAGTGTTGTAAACATATTTGTAACAAAAGTTAGTTAATTAAAATTAGAATAACATTTTAGCAGATTTTGAAAGCAATGATTAGGAATTGTAGCAATTAGTCATTTTAAGATTGCAAGAAAAATTCTGAAAACATTGGGGATAATTCCCAATGGTTCTGTTTTTATATCTCCGGATGTCTAACAAATCTTTCTATCATCTATCTTATCATCTGTCTCACTGATTCCCAAACTTTTCTATGGAGGTCCCCTTGGCAACTCACCACCATGATAGTAATTACATTAATCAATTGTTGACACTAAACATGTTGACAAAAGTCTGCCCAGTAGATAAGTAACACTCTTAAATCTTTATTGTATTTGCTTTGATGGCATGTATATAAACTTTTAAAAATAGTGCTAGATACATATGACAGTCTTTAGAAAGAAAAAAGTAGGGGTAGCTATGTGGCGCAGTAGATAGAGTATCAGCCCTGAAGTCAGGAGGGCCTGAATTCAAATTTGGTCTCAGACACTTAATATTCCCTAGCTGTGTGATCCTGGGCAAGTCACAACCCCAATTGTCTCAGCCAAAAAAAAAAAGGAAAAGAAAAGAAAGGAAATAAGCATTTACTAAACATCTACTATGCCTCTGGTACTGTACTAAGTGCTTTATAAATATCTCTTTTGGTCCTATGAGATAGATGCTATTATCCCCATTTTGCATTTGAGAAAACTGGCAAACAGAGGTTAAGTGAAATTGCTCAGAGCCATAGTTATTGAGTGTCTGAGGCTGGATTTAAACTTATGTCTCCTTAACCTCTGAAGGTATATTTGTTACTGAATCATCAATGAGTTGGACTACTTGCAATACCTCCTGTCCCTGATTCATGTTGGGAGTCATCAGAGGTCAGTGAAGAAAATATATAAATCTTGATCAAAGTCAAGGTATTAGAAAATTACTTGCTAATAGCTGTTTTGATAAAAACAATCTCAAGGTTGGAAAAGACATCAGAAGCTATCTAAACCAAACTATACATAAGAATTCCATCTAGAAATGGTCACCCAGCCTCTATATTCTAAGGCAGTATTCTACTTTGAATATCTCTCATTAAAAAGTTTTTTCCTTACATCGAACCTAAATCCACCTCTCCGTTACTGTTGAAATGCCCAGGTGAGAGAGAATACAGGACAGCCAAAATAATTGGATTTTAAGAGCATTTATTAGTTGGCCAGCGACTAAACCCCACAAGTTCAAGACAAGGGGGTCAGTGCCCAGGGGTTTCAGAGACACATATTTATGAGAGAAGATCACAAGAATGTTTAGAAACATTTATCACATTAAAAATTCCTTTCCCAGGCAAGTGGCAAAGTGTAACAGGGAGGGCAACTTTTCTTTAAGTTTTATATTCGTCAAGTAGTCAAAGTCTTCAGATAAGGATAAGGCAATACATCTGGAGGCTATACCAACCAGTGGTTGGAAACAGGTTGGAATTGGGGAATTAAAAGCTGGCAACACAGTTCTAACTTCAGACAGAGTTTAAGCAGAGGTAACATTCTCACAGTCCCATGAGTGCCCAAGTAGGTCCGGGGCAGGGGCAGCAACCATTTTACCCACAGTGTTAATTTCACTGTTACCTCATCAAATGTTGCTTGTCTAACATAACAGCAGTTCCTCAAATACTTAAAAAGATAGCTATCTTGTTTCCCCTAAGTCTTTTCTCCTTCAAGGAAAATATCAACTGTTCCATTATATGACAGGTTTCTAATTCTATCTTCATTCTTCTGAATGGCCTTTAGCTCACAGAGACCCATTTTAAAATGTGGTCCCAGTACTCTAGACATTGCATGACCATAGTAGATTGGTAGTGTTACACATTTCTGGACGCTATCAAAAGATTACACCAACTTTGGGCTTGCCTTATTGATGTAATATAGCTTCCAGGGGACATAACTATGTTTTGTGCACCTTAGGGTACTTTAGAATAAGTAATTCTAAAATTTGGCTTTGGAGTCTGCCTCAGGGAACTCCCACACTCAGTCTAAGAATAACAATCTGTCTGATTCTAAAGTCCTGGCTTTGGAATCTCTGACCCCAAGGTCCTCCACTCCCAAACTAAGAATACTATTGTTCTAACAATCTGTCAACAAACATTTCTGTCTGTTGGTCAGTTAGAACCAAATTCCAGAGACCACTCCTTGTATTTTTATTTCTATTATTTATTTTCTTTTATATTTTTTAATATTATGGGCCATAAAATTAGCATATCTATAACATGAAAAACTAGATGTGTGTCTCCTTGCTTCTGTTTCTTTGCTAAATTCTCTTGGAATTTAGGCTGCTTATAATGGTGTTGCAATTACAATAAACTTTGCCCCTTGACCAGGAAATGGGTTCAAGCCTGCAAATTCTTTTGAGATACCTTGGAACACCAGTCTGTAACTCCAAACTTCTGGGGTCCCTTTCCAATCTCAACATTTGGTGGTCTATTTGGGGAGAGTCTGGTCTCCCCTGGCTTGATTCCCTTCTTGTCAAGGTAAGTCCCCCATTTTTTCTCCCATGATCCTGTAGCTGGGATACCCCAAATCACTGGGAGAAGGCTTGTCTGGGTTGTTATGAGCTCCACACTCAGCAAGATTTCCTTAACTGGAGATGCCTAGACTGGGAAATTCTTGCAATTTTCAGTAAAGTTAACCTTTGTCACTTTTTCTCTGGGACACCGGAGAAGACAAAGTGCTATATGATGGCTTTTGGCAAAAATTTATGGCTTCTGGAAAAGATGGGACAGTCCTCTTTCGTGTCATTTTGTCTGTCTGTGTCTCTATGCAGAATGTCTGTGTCATGTTTGTTCTGGGAGCTAGATTTTGTCACCTGGAAAGATTTAAAATGCAACCAGCAAGAAAAATAACTCTATGCTGTAGTTAGAATACTGGGAAAATTTCTTCAAAAGCCTAACTTTTTTCTTCAGCTCTGGCCAAGTTGGGGGCTACACAAAAAAGTTAGATAATTAACATTGGAATAACATCTTAGCAGATTCTCAAAATTTTGAAAGCAATGATTAGGAAGTTTGGCAATTAATCATTTTAAGATTGCAAGAAAAATTCTGGAAACATTGGGAATAACTCTAGGAATTCATCCCATTCTGAAAGAAAAGGAAAAAAAAAAACTAGCAACCTTTTGCTAACCCTTTCTTGATTTCTATCTTGTCTGGAGTCCTCTTCTGCTCCTTTGGGAAAGCACCCAGAAGGTATTAAAGGTCCCTCTTCACTCCACTCCCCAGAGTAGTCCTGACTGTATCTCAGTTGTGGGGATTGCTAACAAGATCAATATAGCCCAATTCCCTCTGTTTGCTAACTCTTCTCATCTCAGAACTATAGGAAAATTCAAATTCTGCCTCACCTGTAGAAATAAGGGAAGCAGCAAAACCATAAGGACCCCACACAACCTTGCCCAAAACCTCCCCAATCCAGTTTTGGGGGAGTAGGGGTAAGGCCCAATGGTCAGCATTTCCTGAGCCCTGGCACCTGAAAGTACCATCAAGAGGAAATCCTGGCACCAGTCACTCCAGCTTTCAGTAGGTTCTGTCCAGGAACTTCCTGGGAAGAATTCGGGTACCTCTGGTACCATCCAACATGGCAATGCAAGGTGAGAAAGCCATCAGTCTCTGCAATTGGTAAGACCATTTTCTGTTTCACTTGTGGATATGTATTAGCTATGTAATTAATGGCAAATTATTTTATCTCTGCCCAGTTTTCTGATTTTCAAAGAAATAATAGTTGTAAAGACCACATAATTATAAAAGTGCTTAACATAAAACATGCTATATGAATGTTAAATGCTTTATTGGATGTAATTGCTTCATCTCTGATGACTTTATGTGTTTTTTAGATGTGACCAATAGATAAAAGATTTCTATATGTGGGGAAAGCAATATGGAAGTTTGTCTGAGATATGATAGTAAAAGCAATTTTATAGGAGCTCTAATTAAAGCCCACTAAAGGGATATGTAAATTGTAATCTATTTGCACTGATAATGTTAACAGAAGAGTTTGAGACTACTTTACAAATTCTAGTTATCTAGAGTCAGATTTCTGAGGGCCCTGTCAGTAAAAATTGGCACCTTAACCCTTCCTGGCTCACAAAAGAGAAATGATTTGCGTGAATTGGAAAATAATCAAATGGCAATTCAGTTTGCCTAGAATGTTTGATCAGAATTTAGGGAATCTCATTAACTAAAGTTAAGTCAGTTTAAAAATCTGTTCTAAGAATTGTCTTGTTTTATCCCTAAAACAAAAAGGAAACTTATTTAAGAGAATAGATATTATACCTGACTATTTGGCTATTACTTAGGAAAATTCTAAAATTGTTAATGAAGTTATTTGCCATTATTGTCATCATGTTAAGCCTTATCAGTTTACTTCCAAGTAGGAGATTCGAAATACCTTTTCCCTCTTCATAGAGTAGAAACCTCTAAGTTCACCATTGGATTCAGAGAATTTTGGAAGCTAAAGAGCATCAGTGGCTTGCTACTGGGGGGTTTACCAGATATCAGGCTCTCCTGATAGACACCCCTGACTTGATTCTCCTAGTGTGCCATACCCTTAACTTCCACTCTGCTCCCTGACAACACTCAGTTGGGTGCTATTATTCATAATTGTGAGGAAGCTTCAGATTCTGTCCACTCCAAACAACCTGACTTGAGGGATGTTCCTCTTGACAACTCAGATGGTGAATGTTTTACAAATGGGCCTAGTTTTCTTGAAAATGGGAAAAGGAAGGCAGGTTATTCTGTGATGACCCTCAATAGCACCTTAAAGACTAAACTCCCCCACCCTCCCTGGGACTTCTACCCAGAAAGCTGAACCCATTGCCCTTACTAGGACTTTGGAACTGGGGAAAGGAATGAGAGTGAACATCCATACAAACTCCAAATATGCTTTTCATACTTTGCATACTCATGGAGCTAGGTGGAAAAAGGGGGACTTTTGACAGAAAAAAATTCTCCTATTATGCCCTATGCCTTCAAGCCAGCTTCTAATCCCAGAGGCAAGCCTGTGGGAACTTCTTTCTGGCCTTCCCAACTCTTTCCAGAGCAACAGTGGCCCAGTCTTCACTTCTCAAATAACTCAAAAGGTGGTTGAGGCACCTAAGATTAGATTTTTCTTTCTTGTTATTTTCCACTTTTTCCAGGTGTACTTTTAAAACATTCCAAAGATGAGAGCTTTGCTCTTAGTATTTCTTCTCCAGCTCTCTCTTAATTTCACTCTGTGGGCCCCCACCAGTGGGGAAATAACTCCTTAGTTTTTAGTCAGGCTAGAGATCTCAATGGGGGCATTCAGGATTGTTTGGTATGCCCTCAGCATCCTCAAAGCAGCCCACATATGTGACCTGATACATTATTTGCAAAGCCCCCATCCCCAAATGTCATCATCCCCACCTTGATGCCATCTTATTTGTACTAGCTACCCCGCAGGGGAATAACTTTGTAATGATCCTTGTGGACAACTAACTAGGAAGCAACTATAAAACTTGACCTAGGTACCATCAGTACACCTAAGGGATATGCTTTTCTTAGTAAAATGGGTTTCCATTCTACTCTGATGTTTCTGAGGGATCTGTGAAAAGGAATGCCCTCTGACTGGAATCCTCCTCAACCTCTAATCCTGTCTACCCAATGCTTACCATCTTTTAACATCAACAAATCAGGGAAGGTTGAGCCTCATACTGAGAGAATCCTAGAGAAAGCTGGCTGAATGCAAGGCATTCATGAAAATCTCATCTCACTCCTCACTCTCTCTGTCTTCGTCTGGATGGGATTCCTGCCTATTGTTCCTATTAGCCCCTATACTAACTTCACTTTTAATTATTCTTTTTTTTTTTTTGCTCATATTTGACCCCTGCATTTTTAACCTACTTGTGAAATTTATTTCCTCCAAGCTCCATCCTATGAATTCAATCTGAATATCATGGGCTAACTGATTCGGATACTCAACATCCCCTAGATGTCACTGCTGCCATCTTCAGGTCACATGTCTCCCCTCCCTAGTCTGGACCTCACTAGGCAGGGACACCCCTTATGAGCATGAAGCAGCTCCAGAAGATGAGATCTCCCTCCCTTTGTCCTAAATGAATTTGGGTTGTGACTGCTTGAAAGGGGAAATAAGAGGGGAAATATAGCTTCTAGAGGAGACTGCAATGATTTTGAGGTCCTCTGACCTTAGGGAACTTCTGTTTTAACAATTAGTAATTCTAAATATTCTGGCTTTGGAATCTGCCTCAGGAAATTCCCACACCCAATCCAAGAATAACAATCTGTCTGATTCAGGATAATCCCACAGATCTGAGACAATAGTGATAATCTGTTGGTCAGTGAGAACCAAATTCCAGAGACCACTCCTTGGACCTACCTCTGGGCTATAAAATGAGCATGAAGAACTAGATAAATGTGTCTCTTTGCTTCTGTTTCTCTGCTAAATTATCTTGGAATTTAGACTGCTTGTAATGGCTTTGCAATTACAGTGAACTTTGCCCCTTGACCAGGAAATGTGTTCAAGCCTGCAAATTTTTTTGAGACACTTCAAGACATCAGTCTGTGACCTCAACCTTTTGGGGTTCCTTTCCCAACCTCAACATTATTACATGAGTGTTTACTCATCTTGAGCTTACAATCCACTAACCATACTTCCAGATCTTTTCAGATCAACCACAATTAAGGAATGCCTCCTTCATCTTGTATTTGAAAAGATTATTTTCAGAATTTAAGGGTAAGATTTCATATTTGTTAAATTTATTATGTGTTTATACACATGTATATACACACACACAAACATTGTATGTGAAATTGAGGAACTGAAGAAAAAACCTGGCATGAGAATTTTCTAATTTGATTATAAATGTTGGTAAAACTGCTTACTTTTTATTTTGTGCTATGTAGACATATTCTTGACATATAAAAATGGAGAACAACATCAGCATGGTAGATGTGAAGAACATTAAAGAGGATTTACCAATGGACATATGTATAATTTCCTACAGAAGACAGCATTATGAGAAATATAGTAGCTGTTCTGGAAGATGCACTTTTTATGATGGGGGCCAAGGTCTTTCAGTTAGTAAGAGGATTACCAGGAAGTACTTGAAGAATGTACCTGGTAAGAAAAAATATATAGATGGAAAAATATAATCATTCCATTCTATCAAATTTAAATTTACAGAATAAATGTTGTTACTTTATGATGAACATAGTTCAATAACTTAAGCAAATCTCATCTTGATGAAAACATTGTTTTGTTGACTTAAAGGAGTTTCAAGGTCAATATAAAAGTTAATGAAGGAAAAAGTGATAACCAAGAATACTTGTGAAATGTATCAAATATTTTTATTATGAAACAATTCTCTATCATAAAAAACCTGGAAACAAAGGATTTGGATTCAAAGAATAGGCATTTGTTAAACATCTGTTATGTACTAGGGACATAAAACAAGACAAAATAGTACACTCGAATTTCTATCAGGATCAGAAGAAATACAAAAATATAGATACAAATATATGTATGTATGTATAAAATAAAATTTTGAGGAAAAAAATTTGGAATGGAATCTGAAAAACATATTAATTAAAAAATTAAAACTATATTAATTAAAAATTTTTTAAAAAGCAAAATTCCATTGGTTAAGGTGATAGAATTGAATCAAAATGAGACAAAATATAAAATAATTCAACAAAACTATACAGAGCTTGAGAAACAAATTTGAGGATATTAAGAAGCATATGGAAAATTTCTGATCTGTCATAAGGAAGTCCATCACGATAAAGGACTGTCTCTTTTGAAAGATAATTTAAACAAAATAAAAAAAAAATTGCTGGGCTGCTTTAGAAAAAGGATTACTCTTATTCTTCTCTCTGGTTGCACCTTTGGAATGCAGGAATTGTTAGTTATTTCTAGCTACTCCCCTTCTCTCACCCAGTGAGACATTTTTTAAATAATTATTATTAAAGCTTTTTAATTGCAAAACATATGTATGGGTAGTTCTTCAACAATGACCCTTACAAAGCTTTCTGTTACAAATTTTCCCCCCCTAGTCCCCACCCCTCCCCTAGATGGCAGGAAGTCCACTACATGTTAATTATGTTAAAATACTTGACAAGTAGAATATATGTATGTCTATTTCCACACTTACCTTGCTGTGCAAGAAATATCATGTCTACAAGAAAAAAAATCTGAGAAAGGAAACACAATGTAAGCAAACATCAATAAAGAGCATGAAAATGTTATGTTGTGGTCCACATTTCATATTCCTCTCTCTGGGAGTATATGGCTTTCTTCACTGACCAATTGGAGCTAGTTTGAAGCATTTCATTATTGAAGAGAGCTATGTCCATCAGAATTAATCATCATATAGACTTGTTGTTGCTGTGTATAATGATCTCCTGGTTCTGCTCCCTTCACTCAGCATCAGCTCATGCAAATCTCTCCAGTCCTCTCTGAAATCATTCTGCTGGTTGTTTCTTATAGAACAATAATATTCCATAACATTCATATACCATAATTTATTCAGCCATTCTCCAATTGACGGGCATCCATTCAGTTTCCAGTTTCTAGCCCCCAGTGAGACTTTTTAATAATCATACTCAATTCTAGGAGTGAGAGGAGTCTGAGCCTATTTAAGTAGAACCATGAGGAAATATCTATTCACATTAAAACATAACTCCATTAGCCCTATACCAAACAAAAACTACTGCTGAGCTTGCCTTTTGCCCAGGAGAAATCTGAATTTATGCTTTGAGAACTTATGAGATGTAAAAGCTCATTTTGAGCTTCTAGCTGAAAAAAATTGAGGATTTATAACAAATAATCCACCTTTTTTTCTCTCTTACTATCCCCTTCTGTATAGAGTGGCAACCACTACCCTTCTCTTCCCATGCCCAATAATCAAACATAAATCAAAAATTGCTATTGTCACTCATAATTTTATAATAACTTTAAATATTAATTGAACAGAAATGTAAACACACTTTAGAGAAATAAGTAAGCTTCTCCCAAGCTGGAAGAAAGAGGAAAGAGATTGTCTCCTGGACCATATGATATGTTTTCCTGAATGAAAAGTCCCACAATGACCAGTTTACTTAGGGATGCTTCCCATCTGTCATCTCAGGGGCAGAGATGGCAACATATTTTTTTTTTTTGCTTTTTGCTGAGGTAATTGGGGTTAAGTGACTTGCCCAGGGTCACACAGCTAGGAAGTGTCTGAGACCAGATTTGAACTCAGGTTCTCCTGACTTCAGGGCTGGTGCTCTAACCACTGCGCCACCTAGCTGCCCCAAGATGGCAACATATTAACTGTGTTCCAATGGCTGCTCAAATGCTAAGCCATGGATGGTTGACATTCAAGTTATATGACTCCAATTAAAAAATTATCTCACAGAAACTTTTCCCAGGAATTTTAAATGCCATTTGGACTCATCGAATGTAAAATTTTTCAAGTATATCAAGGAAAAACAGAAAATGAAGGTTATGAGTATAAATGTAAAGTTCAAATAGAACCAATGAATAAGTCTATATAAAAATCTTGATCATTTCCAAGCAAGACGATAAGTAAAAGATTATTAAGGAAAAAGCCAAAGTTGTATATGTTGAGACTGATCTATATCTTGATGTTAAAGTTTAATGGGGGAAAATTAGAGAAATTAATACTCATCATTTAATGTACAGTTTTGGCACAGTAAAATGATCTAGATGTTCCAACAAAAATTCATACTATATTAATGAAACTCGGAGCTTATCATTTATCACTAATAGAAAAATTAGTACTTCCTTATCAAAAGTGAAGAAGATATTTAAAAACAACTCTGATATCATTATCAGAGCAAATGATAAACAGGTTAAAAATTTGCAAAACTATTTTTGGAACAGACCTAAAAGAAGTAAAGTCTAACATTATACAACTAAATTTGAAAACCATTTACCTATGAAATAGCTATAATCCAGGGATGGACTCAAAATACACATCAAGAACAATATCCATTCACATGTACTCATGCAGCAACATGGTGACAAATGGCTGAGTCATGTGGTTTTGATGAAACAAATGGGGTTTCAAGGAATAATTCAGGATTAGATCACTTGCTACTCCAAATTGCAGAGGTTAAGTTGCTCCACATAATGCAGTGAAATGATGGAAATTGTAGCATTTCATTACTGAGAGTTGCAAATATTTATTATACAATAAGTTAGCTAAAATTTTACACTAGAAATTCACTATCCTCTATAAACTGACAAGACAAATTCTCATACTGCAAATACCTCCAAAATATCCTTGAGAATTCAATAAATAATTTCAGTTGGAAAACTATTACAGAGAGCATGTTGCTGACAACCATCCAAACACAATATTAATCTATAAAAAATTAATAACATTTTAACAAATGTTGAAATGAAATAATCTTTAAGCTCCATGGAATGAAATGCTTTCAAACTGCTAGGAACCTAGCAAAAGAAATTAAAACTCTGAGAACTAGATGAAGATCTTGTTATTCTGTAAGCTACATGCTTTCAAGAGTAGCTCAAACTACTCTTGAGCATATATCTTAAGATTCTTATCTAATTACAAAAGTTACACAAAATTCTACAGGGCATTTAATGTAAAAGAATTACAGCATCATAGTAATTTGTCCTTACCCCAATTTCTTATCTAACGTCTGTCAAAATGATGAGAATGGGGTAACAGTAATGATAATGAAAAGAGCCTTACATTTATATAAAGGTCTAAAACTTGAAAGAACTTACCTATATTATCTTCACTTAGAGTTATCATGGGTGCTCTCTTGGACAAAAGTATATAGGATGACAAGTGGGGGGAGGGGACAAAGCTCTACAAAAATGGATTACACAAAATCCATTGAGACCATTAATACATCAAAGTATGGTAAATTCAAAGCTCTGAGCTCAGCACTTGGAATATCAAGATGAAAACTAGTACAGTCTCTTGTTTTTTGTGAAGCTTTCAGACTTAATGAAGGATATGCAACATTTTAGAATTAACACAAAGTAGCAATACCAACTGATCATATTTCTATGGTTGAACTGAAACTCAAATAGAGGCTTTCTTCAATTGAAGTCCCATCCAGATGAGTCATTTAACCTTTCTGGGCATCAGTTTTCCCATCTATAAATTGAGAATATTAATATTTGTTCTACCTGCTTTATAAGGTGTGAGGAAGGCATCTTAAACTCTGTAGAAAAGGCATTGAAGGTTATTTCATTGGATTCATGAAGTTACTGATGCAAGTATGCCTTCCACTTCGCCACCTCATTGCTACTTAGCTTTCATTAACCCCTTAGAGAATCATTTTCCTGAAATAAATGTCAGTCAAAGTGTCAGACACTGTGCTAAACACTGGGGATACAAAGAAAAGTAAGACAGTACCTGTTCTCAAGGAGCTCACAGTCTAAAGAAGACAACATGCAAAAATAACTATGTAAGACAAGCTATATAAAGAATAAACTGGAAGCAATCAAGAGAGGGAAGGCACTAAAGTTAAGGGGATTCATGAAAAGTTTTCCTGTAGAAGGTGGAATTTTAATTGGGATTTGAAGGAAGTTAGGGAAGTCAGGAGGTAGAAATGAGGAGAGAGAGCCTTCCAGGCATGGAGTACAACTAATGTAAATGGCCTAAAATCAGAAAATGGAGTGTCTTGTTTGAAGAACAGCAAGGAGACCAGTGTCACTAGATTGCAAGGTATGTTGGGGCAGGAGGGAGACAGAAGAGAATATACAACATAAGAACATTGGAAAGATTGAAAGGGGCCAAGTTATGAAGGGCTTTGAATGCTTAAGAATTTTTTATTTGACTTAATCAGATCTGTATTTTAGGAAGACCCTTGAAAGCTATGAAGGATAGATGGGAGATACTTGTGATAGGCAAACCTGCATAATCAGCAGGCAATTTCAATAGTCCAAGTGTGAGATGATAAAAATGCCTGCATCAGGGTGGAGATAATGTCAGAAGGAAGAAGGGGATATATTTAAAATATATTACAAAGATAAAATTGACAGATTTAGCAACTGATTGTATATAGGAGGCTACGACAGCAGCTAGTTTGGAAGCCTGGATGACTAATTAAGAATGGTGATACCCTCAACAATAATAGATTAGGAAAAAGGGACGAGTTAGGAAAAAAAGATGAATTTAATTTGGGACATATTGAGTTTAAGATGTCTACAAGACAGCCAGCAGGTGCGATAGAATACCAAGCTTGGAGTCAGGAAGAACTGGATTCAAATCTGGTCCAAATAATTACTAGCTATGTGACCTTGGGCAAGTCACTTAACCCTCTGCCTCAGCTTTCTCATCTGTCAAATGAGCCAGAGAAGGAAATGGCAAGCTACTCCAGTATGTTTACTAAAAAAAACCCAAAAAACTCTTAAATTGGATCACAAAGTCATCCATGACTGAAATGACTTATCAACATAAGACAATCAATTCCAGATATCCAACAGCCAATTGGAGATGAGAGAGAGAGTTCAGTAGCAAGCTTAGATCTAACCTCTGACTAGTTTTGAGAATCATCAACATGGAGATGATAATCTGAATCCATGGGGCTTGATGGGATCACAAAGTGAAACAGTATAGGCCAAGAACAGAAAATGACCCAGGTCAGAGCCCTAGAAACACCCATAGTTAGAAGGAATGTCCTGGATATTGATGTTGCAAAGAATATTGACAAGGGGAAGTCAGACAGGTAAAAGAGCATAGTAGCATGAAAACCAGTGGAGAAGAGAGAAAGGGGAAGTAAGAAAGGTGAAGTGTTAAAAGCTACACAGAGGTCAAACTGGATTCAGTCTCTTTTTGACCATTCTAGACTACCATTCCAGATTTATTCTATATTACTTCCCTCAACAGACTATATTCAACCATTCCTGGCCCATCTGCTATTCCTCAAACCCAACAATTCATCTTTAGCCTCTATACTTTAGCATCATAGGCTAAATCCTCTTCTTAGAATTCGTATCTTTCATAAGGATCAGCTAAAGTGACACCTTTAACTCAAAATCCTTTTTGGTCTCCCAACTAGTTAATCTTCTAGTCCTTAAATTATTTTGTATTAATTTATTCCCTCTATTATATCCCCCAGCAAAACAGATATTCCTTGGGGATAGTGACCAGTTTTTCATTTTCAACACTGTATCCAAGCACATGGTACAGCATGTTGAATACTGCAAGTGCTTAATAAACGCTTGTTAAATTGCTGAACTGGATGGATGATATTCCATCCACATTCCAGAAAACAGTATGCATGGAGACAAAAAATTCAATCCATATTGGAGGGCAGGAAACAGTCTTATTTAGCTGGGACACTAAAATATGAAAACAAGTACTAGAAGCACTAAATCGGACGATCTCAAGGATTCTTTCCAGTTGCAAGTTTCCACGCTGTCAAAAAGCTTCAAGAGCAATGAACTGAGGGCGGAACCACGTGGAACATGTATGTTTTCTTAGTCATTTCCGCCCTTCCTACAAACTCGGCTGGCCATTGGCTAAATGAGCCCCACCCCCGATCGTCCTATCCAATGGGACAACTCTCTCTTTTCTAATGCCAATCATCCAATCCCCTCCAAGGAGATCTTGTGTAGGGACCCTCTCTAGGCTTCTACGGGCTTGGAAGGAATAGCTCAGCTTCTTCCCGACCTTCCAAAATCCCCCTTGCTCCTTCCCAACGAGGGCAAACCACAGATGCGTTCGCCTCCAATGACCTAGCAGGAAAACAGGGATAGTGGGCGGGAGCCGAAAGCTGCCTGGTGACGCATTTCCGTTCTCGCCATTGTTGTTCCTGGCGGCAGGGGAATCAGGAGTCTGAGAGAGTTGGTATTGCGACCCTCCGAATAGAGAGAAGTCCGTCTCTCTGCCTCTGGGACTCACGCTCGGTCTCGGTGAGTGGGCCTAGGGAGACCGAGGGCCGGGGGATGAGCCGCCGCCTGACCTTCATGGGGGCCTACCAGCCCAAGGCCTCGAATTGACGAGACCCGACAGACCGGGAAGGGGAGGGGCTCCCGGGGACTGCCGGGAAGTGCTGATAACCTCCCCCCTCCCCATTTTCCCTTCTCCCTTCTCGTTTTCCTAAATCGAAGTAGCCAGAGAGCATGCTAAGAGGTCTTCGTCTTCACCTTTGGCTTGGTCCCGCACCTGCCCTGCCTTTGTGGTTTTAATCTTCGCCTCCCTAGGTAGACCTAGGGAGTGGGGCCGGGCTTTGGGGCCAGGTTCGCGATCCTGCACCGTTCCCTGCTGCTTGTTGGATAGCAGCACCGCCGGCTAAGGACAGCTCCACTGAATCCTTGGTGTGCCGGCATCTAGAGCATGCTTAACATACTCTATAATTGATTGTTGATTAATTAAGTTGGTTTCCCGAGTTTATCAGAATTCTATGCAACGGAAAGACTTCGTGAATTTGGAATCACGAGGCCTTGTTTTGATTGAATCCTGGCTGTTAAATTGAGGGGTCAGACTTGATGACGTCTTGTCAGTCGTTCAGCCAGCTAGCATTTATTAAACCTCTCATGTGCCTCTCAAGGGGCAGCTAGATGGTGCAGTGGATTGAGTACCGAGTTTAGAACCAGAAAAACTGGTCTTTCTGAATTCAAATCTGGCCTCTGTGTGATTTTGGGCAAATGACTAAAATTTGTTTGCCTCAAGTTCCTCATCTGTAAAATAAGCTAGAGAAGGAAATAGTAGACCACTCCAGTGTCTCTGTCCAATAAACTCCAGTCATAAAGAGTTGGAAGTGCCTGACAGCAACAACATATGCCCCTAAGAACCTTTTGAGTTCCAAATCTATGATCTTATAACCATTAAATTGTTGACTGATTCCTTTTCTCATCCTTCATCCTTCCTGACCTTTCTCCAACTCCCTCCAAAATACCTTCTTCTCTCTAGGTTCTTCGTGGTTCTGAATGACTGATTTATGAGGTCATTAAATTTAATCCTCTCATTTTACAAAAGAGACCCAACATTCTGTCTCCTTTTCACAGATTGTAATGCCTAAGGAGGGAAAGGTTCCCTCCTCACCTTTACTTCAAAGAATCCAAGGCCCAGCCCAGCTTAGCTTAAATTGCCTCCTGCATGAGACTTATGTGTCCTAAAGAATTTCTAGTTTCTTCCTTCCTTTCCAGAAATTACATTGTATTTATGTTGTCTAGACTTTGTTTCTCCCCATAAAATATAAGTTCCTTGAGGCAAGAAATGTTTTTGCTTCATTTTTTGCTATTTCATAAAGGGGAGTAGTATTAATGAAAGTCATATAAGTGGTTGTGGAGGTCTTTGAATGTTAGGTTAAGTGGTCTTGATTTTTTTCTCTTTATCCTGTACCATTTCCTTATGTACTGGCTATCTTGTAAATTCTAGGATTGTGCCATGGCATTGAAGACACCAGTAAATAAACTTTACATGCCAGTTTCAGAAAAGTGGGTAATATAGAAGTAGAGTGTAGATTATGGTTTGGATAAACTGTATTGTAAAATTGTTTTTACTTATGGTTCTTTCTCCTGTCTTGCATCAGATCCTGAGATTCTTCTTGCTCTTCCCTGAAAGGGAAGAAAGATAAGGTCCCATGATGGCTGCTATAAATTCAATAGTTGAACCCCAGGTGAGCTATAATTACCTTTGTTCTTCTTTAAATAATTCAGGTTACAGATAAACTAGTGGAAGATCCAGGGACAAACTTACTGATGGGTCATTTGCCTTAATTGGAGCTGTTTCCCATGGCATCTGCAAGCCTGCACATAAGAAAGCTGAGAGCTGTATGTGGCCAGAGAGCATAAACCCAATTAGAAAACAGATTGTACCTGGAAAGTGAAAGTAAAGGTTAATTTTCTGTAGCTGATGGATTGGAATGATGCACAAACTGTGAGACATATGTACACAGATTGTCTAAATAGAGATATTCATCTTCATGTCTGAGTATAACTTGATGATTTGAAGGGAATAGTTCTGCTGCTGAATAAATATGTCAGTAGAACATTTCCTGAATAATACAGTGTCTACATATTTATTGAATGAATGATGAAATGATTGAAAAACCTAGCTTGTACCCAGCTTACATAGCAGAATGATCTGGATAGATCTAAGATGCAGCCATGAAATAATAATTGTCATATTCAGGAATGTTTTATGACTTTTTAAAATGGTCATTATCATAAGCAGTATTCACTATTTCTGTTAGAATTCTTAAATGATTCTGAACTAAATATTTAAGTGCTTAGATTTGAGGAATTGAGGTGTTTGGCAAATACAGGACTGAGCAGCCTTTGATACACATAATCATTAATACTGGGATATTGTGATAAAGTACTATAAAAATTTCATTTGAACTTTACAGTAATCATTTAATTAATATTTACTAACTGTCTACAATATTCTAGGCACTGTGCCAGGTTCTGGGAATACAAAGACTAACGTGAAACATTTCCTCAACTTAAGGAGCTTACATTCTGCCCAGGGAGATAACAAGGGATCTTGGAGGTGCCCAAATATAGTATTAGTATAAGATACAAGGTAAATTTATTAGTGGAAGGTATTAGTGGCCAAGTTGGAGATAAAAGGGCTTCATGTAGAAGCTGATACTTGAACAGAATTGTGAAGGAAACAAGGTTTCCAAGGAATAATTTCCTTAGAATTTTGGTGATTGGAATGCATTTTAGACTTCAGAGAAAGCCAGTGCAAAAGCATGGATTTCAGAGATGGAGTGTAATATCTGTAAGGTACAGCAAAAGAACTACTTTGGCTGGATTGTAAAGTAAAGGAGAGAATAATGTGTAAAGATAGAATGAGACCAAGTGGTAAAGGATTTTAACAGCCAGACAGGAGCTTTATATGAGCCAGGAGGCAATAGGAAGCTATTGCAATTTGAATAAGAGAGTGACATGGTCAAATCTGTGCTTTAGCACTTTGGCAGGTGTGTGGAAAATAGATCGGATAGAGTAGAGTCTTGAGGCAGGGAGACCAATTAGAAGGCCATTACAACAGTCCAGGTGAAAGGTGACAGTGGCCTGAACTGGGATTATAGCTGTTTGAATATGGAGAAAGAGGTAGATGGGAGAAATATTGTAAAGGTAGAATCAACAAAACGACAACTGAATGGTGCTGTATGAGATTAGAGAGAGTGAAAAATGGAGTATTGTACCTGAATTATAAACTTGGGAGACTGAAAGATGGTGGGAACCTTAAAAGAAGTTAGGAAGTTTGGCAGTATGATGGATCTGAATGGAAAGGTAAAAAGTTCTATTTTAAACATATTCAATTTGAGATGCCTTAGGGACATCCAGTTCCAAATGAGTAGGAACTGGAGATACACAGCTAGATGCATGAGAAGATCTTCAAGTCATCTGTATAAATATAATAATTAAACCTGTAGGAGCTGATGAAGTTATGACCTGAGAGAGCATAGTGCAAGAAAAGAGAGGACCAAGGAAGGAGCCTGGGGGATGCCCATAGTTTGAGAGTATTTTCAGCAAAAAAGACTGAAGAGTAGTCAGACAAGTAGAATAAAAACCAAAGGCTAAGTAAATCAGTTATTAGTATCTATTTTACAGGTGAGTAAACTCAGGTTTAGAGAGATTATAATTTGCCAAAGTCCACATAGCTAATCAGAGCAAATCAGCTAATTAGGGCAAAGCAGTCCTAATTCAGACTTTTTGAATCTAAAACTTCTTGTGGGGGGAGGGGAAGGATTCCTCTGTTAGCTGTGAGTGAATAGCTTTGTACATAAAACTGCAGAGCAAACACATTAATTTTGTGTTACTTAATTAGAAGGAAAGGATTTTTTTTCCTCCCCAGATTGCTTTCATTCCTTTCTCCAAATCTACCATTCTGGGAACAATCAAACAAAGGACAAAGCCTTATTATATATATGAAGTTGTACATAATAGATTTGCATTTTCATGTACAGTCATTTTTTTTTTTTGTTATACTGTGTTATGGAAATCCCATAAATTAAAAAGAAAATCGATCAAACAATTTTTAAAGGAAAAAAAGATATTATTAACAAAAGTTACATTAAGTATATATGAGAAAGCTGATTTTTGGGGGGGGATCCCTACTTAAACTCTAATTAGTGTTACTCCATTATGATTTTATAAAGGACAATGATTGTTAGTTATTATTCATTTAGTAGTTCATATATAGTCAGTCATCTAATAGAAAATATAAGAATAAGCAATTCAGGGGCAGCTAGGTGGTGCAGTGGATAGAACACCAGTCCTGAAGTCAGGAAGACCTGAATTCAAATCTGGTCTCAGACACTTAATACTTCCTAGCTGTGTGACCCTGAGCAAGTCACTTAACCCCAGTTGTCTTAGCAAAAAGAAAAAAAAAAAAGAATAAGCAGTTCATATTTTGTATGTCACATAGGAATATAGATTTTAATAGACAGTTTTGCAAATCTTTCATTTATATAATGGAAATTATTTGTGCACCAGCTGTGGGCTTACTTACATAACTATAAAATCACAAGAATGCTGACCCAAAATACATCTATCCTATTTCTCCCAAATTCTATGGTGACATGATGGAAAGCCCCTAAATTCCCCCTGAAATGTTCTTGGGAATGAGCTATCTCTGCTTGCCCAACTCAAAGGATGGCTCCCATCTTCTGACCATCTAGTCAGTGGACCTGCCTATCCCAAAATCTTGTGACCATGCTGGTATACATATTTTAGGCTATGTAGTATATGGCATCCAATGAAACTGCTATTCTATTTTTCATATAATTGTTACCCTATAAAAATAGAGCCCTGAAAGAAGGTGGCATTTCCAATCCAGAGAGAGGCCTGGAGTCCCTTTGGTTGGAAAGGAGTCAAACTCCTCTAATAAAATGTTTTTGGCTAAGAACCTGCCTTAGTTTCCCTTTTGGTCATCTGAGCTGATTTCGCCCCCTCCCCATATAAATCAGTATTTCTAAATAGAGACAATTCATCATTTTCTGTCATCCATACTTAGTTTCTTGATACATGAGTTGCTGCCCCATGTAAGAAAATCAACTTCCTGCTGAGATCACTGGAATTTCACTCCTGTTAATTACTACTTCTGTACATGTCCAGTTTCCCTGCCCTGTGCCTCACTGTGGAGTTTTGAAGAATGGATAGTATTTCAATAGGCACAGGTATGGAAGAGGGTAGGGACATTTCAAAGGTAGGAAAAATAAGAAAAAAATTTGGAACTACACAAGATACAAACAGAGGACAATGAGTATTTCATTTGGGCTGGAGTGTATTTGAAGGGAAATGTGAGTGATGGCCAGTTAGGGTCAAGTAGGAAAACATTAAGATTATGGAAAACTTTGGATGCCAGGCTAAAGAATTTGAACTGGATTTTGAAGACCATAGGAAACTTTTGAAGGTTTTGAGGAGAGGAATATCAACAGACAATTGTCTAAAGTATCGATTAGAAGGAGAAGGGGCTGGAAGTAAGACAACCATTTAGGAGAGTGGTAGGTTCCAAACATGGGAAATGGTATATTTCAAGGCAGAGGACAAGATGAGTCTAGGAAACAGTAAAGGGGAATACCATGAGCTGTGGCTGGAAAAGCTGGCTGGAGCCATATTGTGGAGGCCTTCAATTGCAGGCTAAGGTTGCTTTTTATTTGATAGGCAATAGGAACCCAATGAGTTTGTGAACAAGGTGTTATGTACTAAAAAAAAAAAAAAAAAAAAAAAAAAAGGAGAGTTTTAAGAATAGTTTTAAGCTACTATATTCAGTTCTGAACAGATCAAAATTCTGAAGACTAAATCTTTTGGATTTGGCTGAATGAGCTCATCATTTCCCTTATAAGGAAGAAATTTCAGTGGAAAGAAAGCCATATTTGTAGGAGGTTAAGAAAGGAATGGAGGGAAAAGAAGTTTGTCTGTGAGCCCATTACTAGTAAGGAGAAGAGCTAGAATTTAGACCCAGGTCAGTTTCAGTGTTATTTCTGCTCTATGGTACTAGCTCCTGTTAATATTGGAAGTCAGATAGGAAGGCTTAGATTGTAGAAGAAAAAAAAGACAACTTGAGAATAATGCTTTTTTTTTCCTACTCAGTGGTGAAGGTGGGTACTAGGAAGTAATAAACTATACTAGTGATGATTTAAAGAAAATTAGAGGTGCAGACAGCATAGACATTAAACAATAAGTGGGAACTGAGCAGTCATTTTACAGACTATCAGTAGTTCCATGGATTGACAGAAAGGCCAATCCCGCTCATTGGATTGAGGGATGTGGCAAAATTTATATACAACAAGAAGGGGCAACATGAGAAATAGCGTCATGAGGAATATATGGTATATCTAAAGGACTTGACCCACAAAGGAATCGGAGTTCTGATGGACATAGTCAAAAGTGGTTAGGTCTGAATCAGGAGTTTTGGGTAGTGGTAACAGAGCCAAAAGGATTGTTCCCGGGATGATAGATTTGAGGAAAGAGATGAAAGCAATCTGGGAAGAAGTGGTAGAATATGTTAAGAGGGGATGTAGATCTGGTACCCACAATAAAAAATATAAATACAGATGAATGTGTCGTACCCAAATTTCACTTGTACACATAACCCAATCCCAGCTCTAAATCTCTAAAGAGAATATCTGTGAGAAATTTGCAAGCCTATGGAAGTTTCTCTGGGTAGAAATTGTGAACTTGTGAACTTGAATAAGAACAGTTATTGAGTCCTTCTTGAATAGCTTCCTTCCCCTGCTCCATGCTTATCTCCTATAATCACTAAGAATTATATATACAGCATGTCACCTCTCCCAAAGGAAGACATTGCTAACTTTCCCCACCCCAACCACTTTTCAGGAACTGAGTGTTAGATTTGTTTCTGAAACAGCAGGATCCTCTTGTTGCAGGAATCGGTGACATTTGAGGATGTGGCTGTGTACTTTACCCAGAAGGAATGGGAAAGCCTGGCCCCAAATCAAAGAGCCCTATACAGAGATGTGATGCTGGAGAATTATGGAAATCTGATCTCCCTGGGTAAGGATTCTCTTTTACCTGGATACATTATTTGCCCTTCAGGTTTTCTTGCTTTCTAGTTACAGAATTTAAGGTCTCTGTTAATATTCAGTAGAGTCTTATGAGTCTTGGGAAGTCATATCCTTTAACTTCAGTTATTTTTTTGGACAAGGTCCCTTTTACCCTCAATTGAGACTTTTTTGTTTCTTTTTTTCTAGTGCATTTTCCCCGTGAGCTTTTCAAAGTTGATTTCAAATGAGCAGCATTCCCATTTTCCTAGAATCCTGACCTTTCTTTGTATCTGTCTTTCCTAGACACATTTGCACAGTAAGAGAATTTTCCATCCAAAAACCCAAATATTCCCTTTAAGCAAAATCTCAGATATCACAACCTATTCCACGATATTAGAAACATAATCTTATGCCCTTTTCCCTGGGTTATCTAGGCTTCCTTGTGGCCTCCCTGTATATTTACCTTCTTTCCCCATCTTCCCCCTGCAGACACATGGCTATGGTCTACCTTTGTATGATTCTATTCACCATCTTGTCCTTTCTCTTCCCTTCAAACAGCATTTCTGTTTCCTAAACCTGCTATAATCTCCCAGCTAGAAAAAGGGGGAGAGCCTTGGGTTTTGGATCCACAGAGACGAGTAGACAAAGAAGGCACCTGTTGTGAAGGTGAGTGCACAAAGCACTTGTCATTTCCTCCTTTGCTTTGTCTATGCCTTTGTATTAACAAAACATGTGATCCTTTAATCCATTGTAATTTGGAGTAATGGGATCTCTGTGTTCCACATTATTTTACTTTTTGTTTTACAATCTTAAACCTTTACTTCCTTTATTCTCTACTCAATTTCCATTACTTGCCATGTTTGCTTATGAAGATGAATCACCTCATCTTTCCCCTAATTTATATTTCTTTATGAAATTCTACTCTTTCTTATACTAAGTTGAGATTATTGAACCAGAATACTGGACTTGAATTTAAAACATCTGAGTTCAAATCCTGACTCTTTTACTGTGACCTTGAGTAAATCATTTATTCACTGGGATGCAATTTTCTTACTTTTAGAATGAGGATTTTGGACTAGGTAATCTGTATGGTCTAGTTCTAGAACCTACAAGCATCCAGTAAAGTCTTATTTTTCTTCTGGCTTTGGGCAGGGTATCCATTTATGAAACCTGCTGTCATCTCTCAACTGGAACAAGAAGAATCTGGGAGCCTTGATGCTCAAGAGTGTCTGAACAAAAAGAGTCTGCAAAGCACCTGTAACGGTAAGTGAAAATACAAGTAACTCTTCCATAAGTAAAGTTTAATAAAGTTTCCTTTAAAAACTCTCCAGTAAATATGATAATTAAAAAGAAAATCCTTACTGCAAAAATCTAACCTCAAGGAGGCAAATCACCGTGAACCAAATTAACATAGGACCTCTAGTCTCAGAATTTGACTGGAATAAACTGAACTCAACTTCCTTTCAAACCTTTCATATAACTAAGCTATTCTAGAATAATGAAGTTGATATGTATTCTCTTTCCTATTAACTACATTTTCATAATTTGAATGTTTTGGACTTAAACTACTACCAAATTGATTGTAAATTCCTTGGGGGCAGGAACTTTGCTTTGTATTTTATATTCTCTCCACCATTTAGTTGTTTTCCTGTTATTTCTGTCTCTCCTAACATTCTCCATCCCTTTCCACCTCCTAATGAGCCACATTACTTTATTTTCCTATTTTCCCCTGCCTTGTGGCCTATTCCTAAGAATAGTGACTCTTAGTTGCTAGTATTCTCTATTAACTTACAAAATTATGTTCATTATTAAGAGCTGTTCAATTTTCTTCTTCCAGATGGTGAGACCAGCACTAAGAATAAAGAATTGACATCAAAGCAGGAAGTACCTAATAGAAGAAAGATAGAGATGGTGTCAGTAGGCATCCAAGTGAATGTTCCTCAGAAATCCAAGTTTAAAGGAATTACTTTACTAAAGAATAAGCTAGAGAAGCATCAAAAAAATCCCAAAGGAGATGGAATGAGAAGAGAGAAGGGAGATTTAGTTAAAATGACAGTCAAAGATGAAGGGATGGAACAGAAATTAATTTCCCATCTTGAGACACATCAGAAAATCCCTAGAGTACCGATATCCTATGAATGTGATGAATGTGGCAAACTTTTCTGTCAGAGTTCAGATTTCTTTCAACATCAGAGAATTCACTCCATAGAGAAGCCTTATGATTGTAAGGAATGTGGAAAAGCTTTCAGCTTTAATTCAACACTTGTTCAGCATCAGAGAATCCATACTGGGGAAAAACCCTTTCAATGCAAAGAATGTGGAAAAGCTTTCAGTTGTAGTTCACATTGTACTGCGCATCAAAGAATTCACACTGGAGAGAAACCCTATGAATGTAAGGAATGTGGGAAAGCCTTCAGCTTTAATTCAACACTCATTCAGCATCAGAGAATCCACACTGGAGAGAAACCTTTTGAATGTAAGGAATGTGGGAAAGCCTTCATTCAAAAAATAACCTTTATACGGCATCAGCGAATTCACACTGGAGAGAAACCTTTTGAATGTAAAGAATGTGGGAAGACTTTCAGTCTGAACTCCCAGCTTCTTCATCATCAGGCACTACATACTGGAGAGAAACCTTTTGAATGTAAGGAGTGTGGGAAAGGCTTCATTCGAAACTCACACCTTATTCGGCATCAGAGAATTCACAATGGGGAGAAATTTTACCAGTGTAAAGAATGTGAGAAATCCTTTAAACAGAAAGCAAGTTTAAGTCGACACCAAAGAATACACTCTTGGGGGAAGTCCCATGAATGTAAAGACTGTGGGAAAGGCTTCAATAAGAATTCAGATTTGAGTCATCATCAGAGATTCCATTCTAGAGAGAAACCGTATGAGTGTAAGGAATGTGGAAAAGTCTTTATTCGGAACTCAAATTTTATCCGACATCAGAGAATCCATCCTGGGGAGAAACTTTTGAATGTAATTGTTGGTCTCTGTGTACCCCAGGTTCAAGTTAACAGGCCTTCCACTATTTGGCCTCACTTAACCTATCCACCCTTATCCTCTGCTCTTCCCCAAACTGATTCTTCCAATCCATCCAGTCCAGTCTCTTCAGTGTCCTCCCCAAATACTGTACTCATTCCTACTTCTGAGCCTTTGTTAACGTTGCTTCCCCAAATGCCCTCACCTCTTCTCTCTCCCTTCCTTTGATTTTTTTTATCAGAGGTCCCACTAAGTATACCCCAACTTCTCTGAGCTCTCCAAGATTTACATCTATTCTTTCCTATTGCACTAAACAGGCCAAGAATTCTGGTTAGTAATTACATAGTATCTTGTATTATTTTCTTATTGATTTATTCTCATTTCAACTAGATTTCAAGTTATTTAAAGGCAGAGACTATATGGACAATAAAAACAAGATTAAAAGATGAGTTTGACAAAGATCAGTGGAAATGAAATGTCTCCAGTTTAAATTAATATAGACCAATTGTAAGGGTCATAGAAATTAACAATCACAATATCCAAGAGAAGAAGAACTGAGAGAATATAATTAGTCAAAAACCAATTAAAGTGATTAGCTGTTTCAAGCTAAACTTTTTGGGACATTTTAGTGAATAGATCTGGTTCTTAAATTTATATCTTCAGAAACTGAATTTTAATTTTGATTCACATTAAATACACAGACGATATAAACCAAAAATATAACAATAACTTTCAATAGGGAAATAAGTCCTTTTTGTGACTGAAAGGATTATGTCTATTCTCTATCATCTTCCACCTAGCTACTATCCTGGTATATAAGAAGCTAAGTAACCCGGTTGGTTTTAATCGAATAAGACGGCTAAAATGAGATTGCTGGGAAAGTGATTATGGCATGAAATGTTTCCTTACAGAGCTTCTCTTTGCTTCCTGTTGAATTTAAGTAGGATTTACCCTGAGTAAAAATCATGAAATAGTTAAAGTTTGTCTTCTGAATAGCTTCTCTTTTTTTGTTCACTTTTTATCTATACTCTTTAAGAGCCCATATGTCTTTCTAACCTATGATGTAGTAGGAAGAGATTCAGGATTTGAACTCAATGCTTCTAGGTTCAAGACTTAGTTTAGCTATTCCTTCTTTGTCTCCATTTGTATTACTTTAATTTTATAGGGCTGTTTTTTTTATTTGTGAATTGAGAGAGTTGTATTAGATGAGCTCTGAAGCCATTACAGGTCTAAATTTAAAAGACTTTGACTAAAACATCAATTATACCTGTCATAGTCTGTTTCCATGTTGAGCCTTTGTCTCTTGCCAAAGGAATTTTAAGCAAGTAGGGAGATAGTTACTTTCTTGCTCAACTACCTTTTAGGGCATTCCATTGCCTATTGGGCTGAATACAAGTTTCGTGGCTTGACATTTGAGGTCCACCATAAACTTCAGCTTACCTTTGCAGCCTTATTTTGATCTGTACCACTTCACACACTGTTCTAGTAAAACTGGTCTGATTGTCAATCGATGCCTTGTTGCATCTGCCCAGTTGTTTCCCATCCCTAAAAAACATTCCTTCTTCATCTCCATCAGTTAAGATCTTTTCTTTAAGGATCAGCTTGGGTGTTGCCTTTTCCAGGAATCCTTTTCAGATCCACAATGATCAGGACATGGGAGGAATCAGAAAGGATCTGCATTCCTCATATTTACCTAGATCAGTTTTTCTGAATTTTTATCTTTATTATTTTTGATGCAAAGCTTAGAGTCCTGAATATAGTAGAAGTCTAATAAACATTTATTTATTTAATTGAGGAGTCAGGGTCTGGGGGAAAACTTGAAATCACACTGTTAGGGAAGGCACATCTACATCTTTTCCCTGAAAAAAAATGAAAGACTTTGGCAAATACTTTTGAAGTAACAGTGTTTACTGCATTATTCTGATTTAGCAACTGGACCTGTGATTTCTTTGACACAGAAAACTCCCAGACAAGAAAACTCCTACCAGTGTAAATGAATACCTCCTCTGTAACTTTGTCTTAGCTGCCTCAAAGACTGATTAGTTCAGAGTAGCCCAATGTCATATGGCCTGTATGTGTCCTATATCTTTCTGGTTTGGGGACTAGTTCTCTCTACCCTCTCATCAGGTTAAGTAACTCTGTCAAAAGAGAAATTACATGAATCCAGTATGACCTGTTCCCAATGAAATTATACTCTTTGTATTCACTACTTTTTCACCAGTCTTTCCTTTAATGTTTTAGAATGTTTCTGAAGATCAAAATCAAACTTCCTGGCTTATCAAACTCCTTTTTTCTCTCTGTCGTTCTTGGCAGAAGAAACAAAAAAACCACAAAGAATGAATGTATCTGCCTTCTTTCCAGTACACATTATCATCCCTTCTACCCCAAATAGAAACTCGGTGTTTCTTCACCTTTACCCCACATAACTTTTTTTAAAAATTTTTTTGTCTTTAGCTTTCTTTACCAACCTCAACTCATTCTGACTTAGCTTTAACACTGCTGACATAATTCTTAACGAACCATATCATGGTTTTATTTATATTCGTCCTCTGCTAACTGCCTTTGCTTCCATGTTTGCACATTTTTGAAAGTAATCTTGGTCCCTACGCATCCATATTAGTCTCTTTTCCTTTTTCTCCTAAACAGAATTGTATCTCTATCTCTTCTCTTTAGATGGGGTAGAAGATTTTTATTCTAGAAAGTTATGAAAACATAATGGCAATATACTATAAGAAATGGATATACAGAATTCAAAGAAATATATAGGAAGACTTGTATGAACTCATGCAGAGTGAAACAATTAGAACAATTTATACAGTGTCCACAGTACTGCAAAAATGATAATTCTGAAAGACATAAAGACTCAGATAAGCATTCCTCTCATTGTAGAGTTTGCAAATAATAGGAACTGAATGAGGCACACATTGTCACTACAGGACAATTGTACTGGTTTTAATTAGCTATATTTTTTCACAGGTAGGATTCTTTGGAGGGAAGAGACATTAGGAAATGATGTAAAAATAAAAGCATTAGTAGAAAATTAAGTAAAAGAGGCAAGGACTGAAGACTCAGGAACGTCATCATACATTAATGATAACTGCAATTTGTAAAGGATTTCCAGGTTAAGGGATTTGTCCATGGACACTATCAGAGATGTGAGACCAGATCTTGACTTCAGGTCCGGTACTCTGTCCAGTGACTGATGGCTTCCCTGGAATCACCCATCTTTCTAATTCTATACAAAAAGACCTATCTCCATTGTAAGCAGTTAAATGTTATCAATATTCTATTTGTTCATTTTTCCTTAGTGTTATGTGGATGAAAATGCAAAGTCCATAATTTGCTATTTAGTGACTAACAAGTTTGGTTCCAACTGGCATAGCTAAATACTTGGTGGTTTTAATTTGTCAGGCACTAAGGACATTTAGCCATTGTAGATCTTTGGCTTCCTAATTCCTGCATGAATATGGAATAAGGAATGAGAAAGGAAAAAATCTGTGAAAATATATAAAAAGAATCAGGAGATGACAAATATGTTAAACACTGAATAAAGTCACAAAATAAAATTATAATATCTGAAATGACTTTGTGTTGATATGAGAATTTGCCCTGAATCAGGGATTTGTGCGTAAGCATACTACTACCAACTTGTTAGAGCAAAGATCATAATTAGCATAAACGTGGAAGAAAAAGTGTTACTTAGAAAAATATGTATAATTAGCAATTATTGATCATAACAAATGGATAGGAATGACATATTGAAACAATTTTCATAAGTGTAACTGATGTAAAATAGTTTATGTAACTAGTACCTTCATCAGCAAATAGGATCTTCTTGCCAGTCAGAGAAAGAGGTGGCTATCAAAGGCAGTACCAGTTTAGAAAAATAAATTTGTAAATTTTTCCAAATGGGGGTGATGAGACATTATGGGTAGTATTTACAAAGCAAAAAGTAGTAGTGGAGAGTAAAACCACATGAAAGAAAGCTTGGTAAGAGACCTAACTATAGTTATCTTGAAGGTTTAAATTGTGAAAATAGGAGAACAAGCAGGACAAAAAAATGAGGAAGGATTGACAATGGTTTTTATAACTTCACCATCAAACACAGTAGAGCTACTGCACTTGGATTCCATAATAGGTCTACATGGGCTTACAGAGGAGGTAGAAATAGTGATGTGGTTTGAGGACCAAATGATGTGGGTGATGCAGTCACCAGATGATGGTAGGCACCAAAAGTTGGGGTTCCCTAGTGTGAAGAATTTATAATGGCCATTCTTTTTGACAAAAGAATTATTTAGGGAAGAAGTTACAAGACAAAATGAAAAGACACAATACACCAGGAATGGTAAATATGAAAGATAGTGGGAGAGTATATGAAAGATAAAATCCTCAATGGAACTCATGATTACCCAGTAGAAAGAGAGCATCTCATGAGATTGGGGCATGTCCTTACCTGGCAGGCTAAATCCTGAAAGGGACTTAATTAGCACTCTAAAAGAGTTAGCAGTAAGAAAGAAATGGGGTTGGGAAGCATAAGGAAAAGAAGTGGAATTGGAAAGCATAGGGAAGATAGCATGTGTCATGGTGGGGAGATGGTAAAGGGAAAGACACCACCAGGCAGAGTGCGATAATGGACTGACCCAAAAGAAGAAAGCAACCCTGGGATGGCCCATAAATGGATTTTATAAGGAAAATTTAACTTTAGGGACTTGACTGGGATTTGTGGCAGGGCATGACAAGGTGAGACTGCTGGAGACCTCTACAGAGGGTGAGTCTCAGGAATTTGACAAAACTTGGATTTGAGATTGGACCACCTCCCCCAAAGAAGGAGGATCTGATCTCTATCAGTACCTTCTCCCAGTGTGCCTCAGGGATTGATTTTTATCAGTTCCTCTGCTAACCACATCTAACATTGAAGACTTCAACAGTAGCACCAATGAGAACAGCAATGGAAAGAGCATCCAGAGGTGATTCAGTGTACATCATAGAGAAAATCTATTTTATACTGGATACAACTGTCAGCATTAATGGATCAAATTTTAAGGTATTCAAAAAGAAGAGGTGAAACTACCAAAAGTGAAAGAAAAAAAATTAATATTGAGAAAAAGTGACAAAGCTTTACTAACTAGTAATTGCAGTGCCTACTTTACCATTAATATAAAAGTTTTATATAGAGGGAACTATATATAGTGGCTTCAGAACTAAGACTTGAATCCATGCCCTACCTCTGACACAAACAAGCTGTGTGACCTGAGCAAGTTACTTAAACCTTTCTCTAGGCAATTCCCTTAAGACTTTATATGCTTTGTCCAAAGTGTGAGCTTAAATATTTTTTCATTCATTAGTAAGTTGAGAGAAAGTGAGCATATATACTTGGAAAATCAGTAAACACTACAAATCAAAGCTTTGATTATTGCTTAGACTTAAAATGATGAAGATGTTAATGAATTTTAAAAATTTATTGGCAGTAGATTTGTTGCTTTGTGTCTTAGGTTGATCCCTTAACATCTATCAGCATACCATTGTTTGCAAGGAATGACAAATAGTCCTTTTTGACTGAAATGTAGAATTTGTGGAAAGGAATAAAGGGAAATAAATCTATGAAGATAGGTTGGAGTCAGATTGTGAAGAGCTTTAAATGCCTAACAAGGTAGATTCTATTTTATCCTCAAGGCACTAAAACTTCTTTAGAGAGTAGTGTTAGAGCTGTGTTTAGGACTATTATCCTTGTTGCCGGTGAATTGGAAGAGGGAGAAACTTGGCATTGAGACCAGCATGCCCCCGAACGTGGGTGATGGCAGTGTAAGTGGAGAGAAAGCGTTATTTACAGAATTTAAGAATTTGGCAATTAACTGGAAAAAGAGAAGCTGAGCGTTACCAAAGAGTCAAGGATGACTGAAGGGAACCTGGCTAACCGAAAGGATGGGGAGGGTCCTCGACTACCAAAGGGAAAAAAAAATTAAGAATAAAGTTGGCCTTAGAAAGATAGAATAAGTCAGTTTGTAGCCAAGGAAGACTGGGCTGCAAGCCCTGCTCCTGATCAGCCAGGCTAGGTAACCCTCTCGTAGGGCTCCAAACTGGCAATCCTCATCAGGAGAAGGCGAATGGGACGCTAATCGGCAGCTCTCTCTGCGTAAGGAAAGCCGGTCTGAAAATGAATGGGATCCTACTTCAGAGTGCGGGCCTATGTGCTTGCGAAAGGCGGGCTTTCTCCCACCACTCGGGTTATTATTGGCTGCGCTGACCCCACCCCCGCCCTTTCGTAGGCTGCCACCATCAGAACCCGCCCCATATCTAAACGCTTCACCCACTCCTCCAATCAGGAGCCGAGTCTGTCAGGGACGGTCTCTCTCCTCAGGCGCCTAGGGTAGATGGCGGAGGAAGCTGGGGTAACCCTCAGAGGTAGAAGTCCCTCTGGGGAGGGAGTATTTAGACGCGGTTCGGGAATTTGCGAGAGAGCCAAATCTCTCCCAGGGGCCGGAGAAGTGAATGCGACCCCTGTGCTTGGCGCCTCCCCGGCTCGTCTCCGACCTCCCAGCTTGGACTAGGGTCCGGGGCTGCCGGGAGGAACCTTCTGGGATGGCGTGGGGGTCCGGGTGGACTTTCTCCTCTGGTCCCTCGAAAGATGGTCGCGCCTCAGACCCCAAGCATCCAGGCCTGGGAGAAGGGCTGCTCCCAGAGTCCCGCTCTAGTGCTTGTCCTTGCCCCCAGGTCGGCTGGTACCCACCCTGTGCCCCAGAAAGGCTCAGAACTAGGGAGAGCTGGATTCGAGGCCCCTCCCCTTCACCGACTGGCGGGATGACCCTGGGCAAGACACTTCCCTTCCCAGTGCCCCGCACACATCACTAAGATTGTAAGTGCAGAGAAGATGAACCTGCAGTGGAGTGAGTTTCCTTAGTTGGAAGTTCCGGATTTCAACAGAAAGCAAAGGTTCAGTTCCATTATTACTTTGTAAATACTTATACGGTTATATATCCCACCCCTACCCCCACCCCCCACAGAATATAAACTCCTGTGAGAGCAAGGATTAATTTTTGTCTGTATCCCTAATGCCTGTCACATACTGGGCACTTATTGCTTGTTCGTTGATTGATTCATGAAGCAATGTTCAAGTGAGGAGAGAGTTCACAGAATCATTAAAGATTTAGAGCTCAAGGGACCTCAGAAATAATATGATTTAACCTCTGCCCTTTTCTTTCTTTTTTTTTTTTGCTGAGGCAGTTTGGTGTTAAGTGATTTGGCTAGCGTTACACAGCTGGGAGGTATTGTGTCCGAGGTTAGATTTGAATTCAGTTCCTCCTGCCTTCAGGACTGGTGCTCTATCCACTGCCCCACCTAGCTGCCCCTTTCCTCTCTTTTTTAACCTGACCTATGAGGCCATTGCTCTAAGAAACTCCTCCCAACATAAGTTGGCACCTGTTCTGACATTGGCTAAGAGAATTAATTGTCAAAGGGCAAGAAGTTAAGTTACTGCCAGCCACACAACCAGTACCAGTCAGGCAAAACTTAAACTCATGTCTTCCTGATTACAAATCTTCCTGACTGTATGCTTAGCATAGCGCCTGGCTTACATTAGGTGATTAATAAATGATTATTGAATGGTTGCCTGACCCAGAAACCTAATCTCTGCCCCATTGACATGCTTTCTCATGTTATGGTTAAGAAAATGGGTTCAAGAGAATTTAAATAACTTATTTGAGGCCGTACAGGTAGTATCAGAATTAGATTCAAATTTGATTCCTCTGATCTCCAAATGAAGATGAAGAACAAGGTGAGCACAATCCAGGTTGTCAGCAGGAAAGGGTGGAAGGAGTTCAGGAAATAAAGTCCAGTAAGGACAGTGCTATCAGCCTTCTGACATTCGTCTAGAAAGGATTAGGGATCCCTTTGGTAAGATTTTTTTTTTTTAAATTTTCAATAGTATATCATGTTGTATGTAAAGACAGCTTTCAGTTTTTGTTTTTGTAAGACTTTGTGTTCCAAATTTTTCGCCTTCTGTCCCTTACCTCTCCCCTCCTCAAGGCAGCAGGTAATCTGCTGTAAGTTTAAAATATGCAATTCTCCTAAACATATTTCCATATTTGTCATATTGTGCAAGAAAAATCAGATCAACGTGGCTCTCCTCAACAAGGAGATGATTCAAACCAGTTTCAATTGTTCAGTAATGAAAAGAGAGCCATCTACACCCAGAGAGAAAACAGTAGACCATAACATAGTATTTTCACTCTTTCTGTTTGCTTGCATTTTGTTTTCTTTTTCAGTTTTTTCTTTTTCTTTCTAGATCCGATTTTTCTTGTGCAGCAAGATAACTATAAATATGTATACATATATTGGATTTATCATATATTTTAACATGCATTAGATTACCTGCCATCTAGGAGAGGGGATTAGGGGAAGGAGGGAAAAATTTGCAACAGAAAGTTTTGCAAGGGTCAATGTTGAAAAATTACCCATGCATATGTTTTGTAAATAAAAAGCTTTAGTTTAAAAAAAAGGAAGGAAGAAAGAAAGAAAGAAAGAAAGAAAGAAAGAAAGAAAGAAAGAAAG
>JAJPUD010001116.1:403281-419089 GCA_023553655.1 Myrmecobius fasciatus | reverse complement strand
AAGAAAGAAAGAAAGAAAGAAAGAAAGAAAGAAAGAAAGAAAGAAAGAAAGAAAGAAAGAAAGAAAAATCAAATCAAAAGGGAAAGGCCATAAGAAAGAAAGAAACAAATAAAAAATGAAAATACTATGCTTTGACTCATAATCATTCTCCATAGTTCTCTCTCTGGATGCAGATGTCATTTTCCATCCCCAGTCTATTGAAATTTCCGAATTACTACATTGTTGAGAAGAGCCAACTCCATCACAAGTGATCATCATGTAATCTTCTTGTTGCTGTGTATGATGTTCTCTTGGTTCTATTCACCTCACTTAGCATCAGTTCATATAAGTCTTATCAGGCTTTTTGTTTGTTTCCTTAAGGATAAAGAGAAATTTTTTAAAATAGAATTTCATTTTTTTCAAATACATGAAAAGATAGTTATTAACATTCACCTTTGCAAAACACTGTGTTCCAAATTTTTCTCCCTCTCTCCATCCTTCTTCCTTCCTCTAGACAGCAAGCAATCTGATATAGGTTAAATGTGCAATTCTTCTAAACATATTTCCATATTTGTCATGCTGGGCAAAAAAAAATCAGATCAAAAAGGAAAAAAAAACACAAGAAAGAAAAAATAACACCAAGCAAACAAATAATATTAGCAACAACAGAAATGTGAAAATACTATGCCTTAATCCACATTCAGTCTCCACAGTTCTCTCCAGATGTGGATGATTCTCTCCATCATAAGTCTATTGGAACTTCCTTGAATCACTACATTGTTGAAAAGAGCCAAATCCATCACAGTTGATCATCACATAATCATCTTGTTGCATATGATGTTCTCTTGAGTCTTTCCAGGCTTTTCTGAAATCAGTCTACTCATCATTTCTTATAGAATAATATTTCATTATCTTCACATACCATGACTTATTCAGTCATTCCCCACCAATAGGCATCCACTCAATTTCTGGTTCCTTGCCACTTCAAAAAGGACTGCTCCAAATATCTTTGCACATGTGAGTCCTTTTCTTTTTTTATGATCACTTTAGGATACAGCCCCACTGCTGAATCGAAGAATATGCACAATTTTATAGCCTTTGGGTATAGTTCCAAATTGCTCTTTAAAATGGTTAAATCATTTCACAGACCTGTCTAGTGTCCCAATTTTCTTGCATGCCCTCCAACATTTATCATTTTTTCCTATGATCGTAGTCAATCTGAAAAGTGTGAAGCGGTACCTCAGAATTGTCTTAATTTGCATTTCTCTAATCAATAATGATTTAGAGCATTTTTTCATATGACCAGAAATGGCTTTAATTTCTTCATCTGAAAATTGTCTGTTCATATCCTTGACCAATTATCAATTGGGGAATGACATGTATTCTTATAAAATTGACTCAGTTCTCTATAAATTTTAGAAATGAGACCTTTATCAGAAACACTGACTGTAAAAAAGATTTTTTTCCAGCTTTCTGCTTCCTTCCTAATCTTGACTGCATTGGGGATTTTTGTGCAAAACCTTTTTAATTTAATGTAAACAAAATTCTTTTTCATTTCATAATGTTCTCTAGTTCCTCTTTAGCCCTTGCTCTCCTAATTTGCTTTTAATATCACCCTTTATGCCTGAATCATGAACTCATTTCAACCTTATCTTGGTTTAGGGTGTTAGATGTTGGTCAGTGCCTAGTTTCTGCCATACCATTTTCCAATTTTCCCAGCAATTTGTCAAATAATGAGTTTTTATCCCAGAAGCTGTAATTTTTGGATTTATCAAATTCTAGATTGCTACAGTGCATTGACTATTGTATTTTGTGTACCTAACCTATTCCACCAATCTAGTACTCTGTTTTTTAGCCAATACAAGATGATTTTGATAACTACTGCTTTATAATGTTTTAGGTCTAGTATGACTAGGTCACCTTCCTTTACATTTTTTTTTCATTAATTCCCTGTAAAATTATTTTTAAAAATGTACCCTCAGATTCCTCCATTTTCATGATATGAGCAACTTGACTCTGTATTCAGCTCACTATATCCTACCCATTTTACAGATGCACAAATGTGGATGGGAAAAACATTAAGCTTACTGATAGAATTGATTGCTCAACTGAGGTTGAGGCAGGAATAGAGAATTCAAGAATCATTGTGATAGATAGTGATGATGAAGACGATGATGATGATGAAAATGATGGTGAACAAGAGGACTATGAGGAGGAGGAAGAGGAGGAGGAGGAGGATGATGATGATGATGAAGAAGATACAGGAATGGGAGATGAAGGTGAAGATAGTAATGAAGGCACTGGTAGCGCAGATGGCAATGATGGCTATGAAGCTGATGATGCTGAGGGTGGTGATGGTACTGATCCAGGTACTGAAACAGAAGAAAGTACAGGAGGTGAAATTAGCCAGAGAGCTGCAGATTCTCAAAATGGTGGTGAAGGAACTTCTATTACAGAATCATCTTTGCCCCATGAGAATTCTAGAGAACAACAACCATCATCAGCATCTGAAAGACAGGGTCCTCGGGCGCCTCAGTCACCCCGAAGACCACCTCATCCACTTCCCCCACGACTAACTATCCATGCACCTCCTCAGGAGTTGGGACCACCAGTCCAGAGAATCCAAATGACACGAAGACAGTCAGTTGGACGAGGACTTCAGCTAACTCCTGGCATAGGTGGCATGCAGCAGCACTTTTTTGATGACGAGGACCGAACTGTGCCAAGTACTCCAACTCTTGTGGTACCACATCGAACGGATGGATTTGCAGAAGCAATTCATTCACCCCAGGTTGCTGAATCAATCATTCCTGAAGATTTGGTTGTATGTCAAGCAAAGATTTTTTCCATGATAAAATGATGCCATATTAATTTACTGAATATCCAACAAGAATAGCTAGAAAGAGATAAGCTAAAGCAGATAAAAGAAAACTATTTATGAGATGATACAAAACTGCAACTATTAACTTCACATTTGGGATGTATGGAATCTAAAAGCCTTGTGCCTCATAATAAATAATTGGCCCCATGCATAGTTCAGCAAGTGAATACATACTGAGTGTTATATTGAGTACATCATTTGCTATGCCTTACATGCCAAATTAATGGACATATTGAAAAACTAGGAAAAATAAATTCTGATGGCTTCCTATGGTTCCTTCTTTTAAATTCATTATCAAGTCCATAATAGGGGGTAGTGCACCATACCAACTATACAAAGATCCAAAAAATTTGGATCTACCTTTTTAGTAAAATTAATAGAGTCCACAAATATATGTTCCTTTAAACAATTTAAGGAGATTCTCCACAAGCTCATTTAGTAATGCTAAATATTCTTAAAAATTGAAGCTATGTAAGCTACTTAAGTTTGTGATTAAATATTACTAATACACCATATAAGTGTTCAGCATTTACTACAACACTTAGTTTTTATCTGGTCAGAAAATTAATAGCTGAGTCGATTACTAAAAATAACATACTTCTCAAAACCACTTTGGACCATAATGTTTAGAAATAAATCAATCACAAGTTGCTTTCTGAGAAGTAGACCTATGTGTACATGTGCCTGTGTTTATAAAATGAAACTGAACTGTGATCAAGATTTTAGAATACATTATTTTCAATAAAAATTGAATAATAATTTAGAATGCTTCTTTTGACCTGTTTTGAAAGGTATGAAACTTGGTAGCATTTTTTTTTCTCAGTAGGATCAATAGTTATATTGATGCTTATGGACATATTCTTAATGTTTATCTTATGTTCAAAGTGTTTTTTATAAATGTACTTAGATTACCTGTGTTAAAGTTCCAATTGTTTCCCCACCTCTGCTACTCCATATAGATTATTATAATCTACATTAGTGAATATTTAATGCTTTTTATTTCATTTTATTAATTAATAATCTATAATCAATGTTAGCCTAAAGTCTACTAAGATAGAAATTCTGGCCATCTGTGTTGGTAGCAGTGATGCTGATGAAGGTACAGAGGGACTGTAGGATGGTGGGAAAGTACTCAATTTAGATTAACCAGCATTTTTTTCCAAAGTATTTTGAGGGTTTTTTTTATACTAATAGCTTTATTTTTCAAAATACATGCAAAGATAATTTTCAACATTCATCTTTGAAAAATCTTGTGTCCAATTTTTTCTCCCCGCTCCCCTAGATAGCAAGTAATCCAATACAGGTTAAACATGTGCAATTCTTTTAAACATATTTCCACATTTATCATGCTGCACAAGAAAAGTCAGATTAGGAAGGGAAAAAATGAGAAAGAAAAAAAAACAAGCAAGTAAACAATAACAACAACAAAAAGGTGAAAATACTATATTGTGATAAACATTAAGTCCCCACAGTCCTCTCTCTGGATGCAGATGGCTCGCTCCAGCACAAATCTATTGGAATTAGCCTGAACCACCTCAGTGTTGAAAAGAGCCACGTTCATCAGAGTTGATTGTCACATAATCTTGTTGCTGTGTACAATGTTCTCTTGGTTCTACTCACTTCACTTAGCATCAGTTCATGTAAATCTCTCTGGGCCTTTTTGAAATCAGCCTGCTGATTTCAACCAGCATTTATTAAGCACTCACTACATAGGAGAAAAGTGAAAAACAAAATTGTTCTTGCCCTCCAGGTATTTATGTTCAATAAAGAAGGGGAAGAGGAATAGCTCATTTACAGAGATAAGTTTGAGCCCAGGATACTATAAGAAATCCTAGTGAGGAATCCCAGTGAGTCTATGGCATGCCTTTGTGTAAATCTGTTTGCTGAGAACTTTGGAATGTGATCATAGTTATAGAATCTCAGGAAGCATTAAAAGGATCTCTCCTGGTGCCTTAATAACTATCCTTTATGGCAGGCCTTGGTTTACCTCAGTAAACCAACTTCCTGGAGTAAACATAATCCTCCTAAAGGAATAAACAAATATTCTCCTTGGTGGGTCTTTTGTGATAGAACATCTCTGTATCTGAGAAGAGCTGCTCTGTCTCGAGTCACATATCAAATGAGAATATTTAGCATAGTATCTTCTTTGTTCTCAGCTTATAAAAACTTGTTAGTGGGAAGGGACTTTGAGAATTCAGTTGGAAAACTTTGTACTACTTGCCTAACAAGCCTCCTACTTGAAACTGAATAGCTGTGGCCCCAGATTCTCCCAGTTGTTGGAATTCAGAATTTGGTGCTCCTTCATAGAGTGATGATGTATGTTGTATATTGTCTGTTTCTTATATTGTCTAGGTGATCATCATATTTGTTGATTGTGCATTACTTTCTTTTTTTTTATAAAGCTTTTTATTTACAAAACATGAGTGACCTTTCAACATTGACCTTTGCAAAAAAAAACCTTTTTTTTCCCCAAGCTTTTCCTTTCCTTCTCCCCACCCCCCACCCCTAGATGACAGGTAATCTAATACATGCTAGATAGGATAAATTATATGAGAAATACAGTACATGTATACATATCTGTACAGTTATCTTACTGCACAAGAAACATCAGATGTAGAAAGAGAAGAAGAAAAAAACCAACCTAAGAATGAAAACAAAATGCTTGGAAATATTCACAGAAAGCGTTAAAATGCTGTGTTGTGGTTCACTCTCAGTTCCCACAGGCCTCTCTCTGGATGTATATGACTATCTTCATCGCAGAACAACTGGTTTGAATCACATCATTGTTGAAGAGAACCGTGTCCATCAAAATTGATCATCGTATAGTCTTGTTGCTGTGTATAATGTTCTCCTGGTTCTGCTGATTTCACTCAGCATCAGTTCATGCAAGTCTCTCCAATCCTCCCTGAAATCCTCCTGTTGGTCATTTCTTACAGAACAATAATATTCCATAACATTCATATACCATAATTTATTCAGCCATTCTCCAATTGATGGGCATCTTTTCAATTTCCAGTTTCTTGCCACTACAAAAAGGGCTGCCACAAACATTTTTGCACATGTGGGTCCCTTTCCCTCCTTTAAAATCTCTTTGGGATATAGGCCCAGTAGAAACACTGCTGGGTCAAAGGGTATGATTGTGCATTACTTTCATACTGTAAGTTTCCTCTTTTCTTATATCTTGTCCAAATCAAGATTCTGAGCAGTAATAAATTTCTTTATTTCCTCTTTTTAAGTCTGTGCTTGTTGAATGCAAAATCCTCAGAACCTAGGTTAATCCTACAGATACAGGTGAGGGCATAAAGGGGGAAAGAAGGAAGTAAAAAGAAGCACTTTTACCAAATTAATACATAGTGAGTTCAAATTGTAAGAGTTAGATTATTTAAAATAATGGTTTCATCAAACCTGAATTATTTGAACATATTCAGTGAAGCAAAATGTTCCTGTTTCTTGGTTGGGTATTTTATTTGGGGCTCTATTTTTGATTTTTTTCTAGATCCTAAAAGGACCAATTTACATTTTGCAATTATACATTTTAGTGTATTTTTCAACAATGCCTCATTTTATGTTTTGTTGTTTGGGAACCTCTGAAATCTACACATTCAGCATCTCTTCTGTTATGTTCTAGTTTCTGTATGGGTTTTATCTGGATGGACAATCCTGGATGAGTAGACTCCTTGGATGCTAGATTAGCTTTTCTCACTAAGTGTGACCCTTACTCCTTGTAATTGTGTTGCCCTAAGAAGAGGAAGTTTCATCAGATGGGTCAACAAACATTAAGAACCTAGTGTGTGCCATAGAAAGTGTAGAATGAAGTAGTCTTGGTTCTCAAGGAGTTTATCTCCTTCCTCTAGGAGAGTGACATGAACACATTTACAAAATGTAAGATTAATTTCTTTCTGAGGGAAATAGAAAAGGCCTTCATGTAAGGGTGATGTCTGAATGAACTTTGAAACAAAGATGTAAGAAAAGAGTGTATTCCAGGCATAGGACCCAGCCTGAGTAAAAGCATGGTAGAATGTCATGTTAGGAGCCCCAGGGAGACCAAAGCACATAAGGGCAATAATGCATAAGACAGAGAAGATTGGAGTCATGTTGTAAATCTTTGAATGACAAACAAAAGCATTTGTATTTGATTGTATAGGGAGACATTGAACTTTTGAGCAAAGGCTTTAGGAATAAGTAGCAGTGTGACAGATGGATAAGGGTTTGGAAAGGGAGGAAGGTGAAGCTGAGAAGGAAAGACTGAAGATTAGGCGAGAATTCAGAATAAGGCATACAGAGAAATGGAATGAGGAGAGAGTGCATGCTTTCTTAGGTCCCTTCCAGCTTTAAAACCTATGAGCCTTCTACAGTTCTCTCGTGTAGTATGATACAAGAACAATGGATTTGGAATTTGAGAATTTGAGGTCCCATTTCTGATTCTTACGAATTTTGTGGCCTTTTATTTAACCTATGCAAATCTCAGGTTCCTAATCTGTAAAATTGTTGTAGCAGTACTACAGTACTGACGAGATTGTTAGGTATAAAAGAAATGTACATAAAATGTTTTACAAAGCACAAAACTTCATCTAAAATATCAATTGTCTTTTTTATGTCTGTTCTGGACCATTGGCATTTATCATCTTTCTTCTAGGACCTAGCTTCTTATATCATCATACAGTTTTATTAGGTGAACTTATATTCCAAATTCTGTTCCTTCCTTTGCCCCATCTTGCCTAAAATGTGCTTTGATGCCCCCAAAGCATTCATTGTAGGGGTAAAAGAGTTCATAATATCCTGTGATTTACTTGGTGGGTAAGATGTCATGCAGTACTTGTCTCAATGCAGCACTTTCTCCTTTCTCAGCTGTTCAGGTGCTTACTTTTCCCCAAGAGCAGAGTTTAGGAGATCGAATGATGATAGATGTACTGCTAAGGAATAACCACCAGGTAAGCTGTGGCTCTTCTGTTATTCCATAAACTTATAAGATCTCAGTTTAACCAATGGAAAGTGAAGTTGGTGAATCTGTTTTCCTGAGATGTTTTCCTATGAATCCTCTGTAAGAGTTACTATTGGGGGAGTAGGTGCAGAGGGAAGAAAAGAAGATATGGGAAAAGGAATATCACAATAGAAAATTAAGTGTGAGCTATTAAAGTTTATAAATGCTTTGTTCACTAAAGTTTATAAATTCCTTGTTCACTCCTGTGAAGCAAATTGCTATCCCCATCTTCTAGGTAAGGATACTAAGGTGCAAAGAAGCAAATAATCACATAGCTAATAAATATCAGAACTTGAGATTGGAATCTAGGTTCACTAACAAGTACAGGATTCTTCACTCCACCACTTATGAAGGAAAAAATGAAGGGACTTGGGAGACAAAAAAATCATCCTATTCTATTTAAAAGAAGGATTTTTCAATACCTTCTCTTTCCTGAGTTCCTCTGTAATTCCTGGATACAGGGTGGCAGATTAGACAAAATGACCTGTGAGGTTCCTTCTAGCTCTATAATTCTGTAAACTGAATTAGTAGTGTGTTAGGGAATGATTCAAGACTAGAAAGGGCCAATCCTCTTACTGAGGCACAAAGGTGATACTAAAGAAGAAGAAAATGTGCACAATTTATAATATTTATATGTACTGATTATGTTCTGCTAGGATTAGTATCCTAAAGATATAATGAATATCTGAGATGACTCTCTAACCAAGAATCATGAGGGAGAGGTACCTCCTATTAAGACATGCCTATAAGATATAAAAATTGGGAATCTATAAGGCATTTGATCAAGCACAGCCATGCAAGCATTGCCTGCCCTGAAAAATGAGTTCTGGAAATCTTCTGAGTTTATGAAAACAATTCAAGCAATTTTGACAAATAGTCACTCTGTTATGGTGATGTGAGGTCTCTGATCCAGTCCTATGGTCTTCTGGTCCCCTAGAGAGCTCTCCTCTTAGGAATACCAGAATAAGTTGGGTTTTAGAGCAGCTTCTAGTACACTTGCTTTTCTAGTGCAGGTCTCCTTCAGAGGTCCCCTTCTCTGTTAAAAATTTCTAACAAAAATAAATCAAAATACAATTCTAGTTTGCTATTACAATAATCAAGTCAGGTATTGAGAGGCAGCTCAGACTTTAATAGCACTAATATGAATATCCCTAGATCAGAGAATTTACATTTTAGGATGACAAATCCAAGTAACTGAAAAATTTTTAAAATTCTCAATCCCAGATTTGTATTTGACATAAATAACTAGCTAACCTTGTTATAACTAGTTATTAATACCAACTGAAAAATTATCATCCTAGCTATTTTAACTTCTCATCCTTTCCTAGGAGGATGAGATTTTGCTAAGACATTACTAATAGAATACTTTTAAAAAATGATGATGACCCATGATACATAACTGAATTCATTTAAAAGGTGCCAAAATAATTTTAGCTGTAGAAAAAAGTTCTGGAATAGGGTAGATAAAAGCATTGAGTAGTCAATTTCAAGACACTGTACAAACATGTTTACCTTTCAAGACATACTCAACTTTCAAGTGATAATAATAAACCCAAATAATAAAGTTGGTTTTTCCCATTTAGGTAACACAAGGTATTCTGTCATTCTCTTTATTTAAAACCAATGTATTTCTGCTAAATAAATAATAGAACAACAATTTGGCCCCATAAATTGTTCTATCAATACACTATTATAGTCACATTAATTTTAGGAAGGACTAAAATTTTAGGCTCATTAGTTCATATCTTATACCTGTATCTTATTGTAATAACTCAGATATGCTCCAGCACAAGGATCACATATCATTAATGTAAATAAAAATTACAAGGTATTTAGCTTTATATTTCTAAAACAAGTCATGTTCTCAAATAAGCTCTAAAGCAGCTTCTTCCTTCTGGATCTATGTCTCAGGTATCAAGACTTAGCTCAAACGCAATATAAAGTAGAGATATAAGAATAATTTTTTTAAAAAAACAGTATATTGGAAATACAAAATTCACCTAAAACTTAAGAGAATTTTGATTGTTCCATGGTAATGGATGAATTGGTAAATTAAGCTTTATCTCAATATCATTAGATATATGATTCAAACAATATTTTACAAATAAAATTCTTAAATCTAATTTTAGAAATTATCTTGATTTTTTTTACTGTAACATCTCCTTGTAATTATATTATCATAATTAAAGAATGTTATAGGGCAGTATCTTATAAACTAAATAACCCATCAGTTGTAATACTTCATGTTCTCTATTATCTGATAATTCAAAATGATCACTCACTATCCTAGCATGTATAACTAATTGTCAATTCAGTTTTTTCATTTTTTTATACTTGTCCTTATTGGTGGAATTTGCTATGAGAGGAAAAAGGCAGGGACATTAGCAGTATTAGTTCTGTTTGATTTCAGGTATGAGTCATAAGTAGCCAATTGTATAACAAGATGTCATGGCCAGGTTCAGAACTATCCAAATGGGAAATTTTCTTATTTACCAAGATGGGGATAGATCAAGAGAATCCTACCTTCACTTTCACAAGGTCATTCTCTTGACTTTCCCAGAGACAGACATCCATTGGTGGCAGTCCTCAGACTGGCATTTCTCTTGAGTGATGAACCAGCAATTTTATGCAGTATCAAGACACATAACTGGATTCAAGACTTAGAATAGCAGCAAGTTGAAGTCCCAAGGAACTCTTCTTCAAACAGCAAAATTTCACTAATTATAATAGCTTAGGGCTAAATAATTATTGTTTTTCTCATATATTAATCTCAAAAATCTCACCTAGAATTTTTTCAACTATCATTCTCCTCCCCCCCCCCACACACACACACATACTTTCTCCCCTCTCCAAACCTCTTGGTCTGCAGATAAAGCCAAAGGGAGAATATCAGACCATTACTAGAATAGATTTAGGCTAAGACAGACTGAGATGAGATTCCCTCAACAGGGTCCATGTAGACAAGTAGGTTATACTTGGGCAAAAATTCCTTAGTTGAATTTCCTTCAACTATTTGAAGGCTATAGTTATCAGAAGGATCTATAGCTTTAGAATTAGAATTAGAATCTATGGAAGGACTAATTTGGGCACAATAATAATCTATAAGTGTTCAAAGGGGTACAAGCTAGCAGTTGATCAATGTGATTTGAAAGGCAAGCTGATTAAAAGCTCCACAAGTTGGACAAGTGGCTGTTATTTGAGCTGATATTGGAGCAGTTGTCTGAAGTAACTTACTCTTGATTAATTAAATCTATTATCCCATATGTGATGGGATATGAACTAAAAAAAGTATAGCTGATGATAGAAGTTCTAGGAAAGAGTACATTATCTTTCT
This sequence comes from Myrmecobius fasciatus, assembly GCA_023553655.1. Lineage (NCBI taxonomy): Eukaryota > Metazoa > Chordata > Mammalia > Dasyuromorphia > Myrmecobiidae > Myrmecobius > Myrmecobius fasciatus. The sequence continues at coordinate 407,914 of JAJPUD010001116.1, read as the reverse complement.
AAATCAGCCAGACCCAAGAGAGCTATTTAAGCACTGTACTGCTGTTTCTACTTCTTTACTACGAGTTCATACATAGTAAATAGTTGATTCAATAAAGGCATTAAAAGGTATTAAAATATGAATTTCCAAGTGACCCCAAATGATACCCACTTTACTATTCAAAAATATCATTTCTTCACTTTGGTTCCCCAAATGGCAGTGCTGTAGTTTCACAATGCCATGTCAATAGGGATCATGCCAAGGAATCTCACAAAAATGTCCTAAGAGGACTTTACCTTTTTTCCCAACAGTACATCATTTTAATGTTATGATGATTATTATTTCTTTTTCATGTTTAGCTATTTATGCCTTTCTCTATGTCCCATTTTCCATTCAGTTCTGGCCTTTTCATCAAACATGCTTCAAAGTTCTCTATTAAATATCCATTCCCCTCTTCCCCCAAGAAAGATCGATTATACTTAGTTTTCCTGGGTAGATTATCCTTGGCTAGCTCCTTTGCCTTTTGGAATATCATAGTCCAAGACCTCCCCTTCTTTAATAGGGAATCTGTTAAAATGCGTATGATTCTGAATATGGCTCCATGATATCTGAATTGTTTCTGGCGGCTTGGAATATTTTCTCCTTGACTTTCTGTAATTTAGCTATAATATATCTTTTCATTTTGGATCTCTTTCAGGAAGTGATCAGTGGATTCTTTCCATTTCTATTTTATCCTCTAGACCTAAGATATCAGGGAAATTTTCCTTGAAATTTCTTGAAATATGTTTAGGCTCTTTTTTTTAATGGCTTTCAGGCAGTCCAATAATTCTTAGATAATATCCTCAATCTGTTTTCCAGGTCATTTGTTCTTCTGATGAGATAGTTCACATTTTCTATCTTTTCATTATTTTGCCTTTATTTATTTATTAATTTATTTTTTTTGATGAGTTGTGGAGTCATTAACTTCCAGTTGTCCAATTCTAATTTTTAATGAATTCTTTTCTTCAGTGAACTGTTGTACTATTTTTTCCATTTGGCTAATTATACTTTTTAAGGAGGTAAGTGAATTTTGGGGCCTCTTTTACAATTAAGGTGCTAATTTCTTTAGTATTTTTTATGCTTCTTTCACAAAACTGTTAATTCTCTTATCATAACTTTTATAAGAATTGTTCTTGACATTTTGTCAACTTTAGACCAGCATTATAATTTTAATATAATTATTATAGAGGTCTGCAATTTGAGCATCTGACTTAGAACAATTAAACTAGAGATTAATGCCTTCACAGAATCCACATTTAATTCACTCATTAATCATCAATAAGCTTATTATGTATTCAGAATGTATGTATGGAAGGAGGTATGAGCACAAATAATTTTTAATCATTTGTGGGGAACTTGGGAAAAAAGAGTCTTCCAGTATAGTATTTTATATTGAAAAAGAGATAAGCAATGCAGGCCTGTAGGAAAGGAGAAAGAAACTGAGTAATCATTAGTCATCAGTGGTCCATCTAACAAACTTTTATACACGTTGCAGCTGTGGAGGTTACTTAAGGAATGAGCAACTCCTTTCTCTGTCTTCTATTTACTTGAATTTCACCACTCTTTACATTTGGTGTCCTCAAGTCAATAAAGAATTAGCACCTGCAACTGTCTCAAAACTGAATTTATAAATAATATCCCAGGTGGAAGACATACATATTGGTGGAAACAAGGGTAACTGCAGCTTTTTTAAAGCTAGTAGAGATTTAGGTAGTGGGAGCTAAACTCTTTCCTTTAGAGCAAAGGTATGACTTATCAAAGAGCTAGATGCCCCCTCTCCATAACTGGAAGCTCTATATTGCTCAAGTAGACCTTATGTTCCTTTAGCCTTTGAAAGTAAACCGTATTTGATCAGGAAATCCAGCATCAGTAACATGTTACTGGGTGGTCTGACAGTCCAACATGGGTTATTGTCACAGGAATTTTGTTCTTAGTTGGCTTTTCCTGCTAACTGAAAAATAAAAAAGGGTTAGACATAAAGCTCTATAATCCTGTAAGAGGATAAGTGATTAACTTCAAAAGTCATCTTGTCAATTTATAACTTATAAGATAGACCCAAAGTAAGGGGTAGTCTAGAAAGGCAATATGATATTAAATGAAAAAAATAAATTGGATTTAACTGTGGGTTTTGAACCTTAGCAACTGCAGGTTCTCATATGTATATCTCAAAGTGGGCCTTTCACTGGCTGTTTGAGGTACTCACTTGTAATATCAACTCATAGGAGATATGGGGCAGCATAGCAATTTGATTTCTTTTTTCTTTTTTTTTTTTTCTTTATACAGGAAAATTCCCATCTCTAAAAAGTCAGTGGTGTTTCACCCATTTTCATTGCTTCCTAAGGGTCCTAGGGCAGTGATTGGGGAAAGCAATGTTAATTCGCTTTCTCGGCTTCCAGATCTATGTAGCACTCTTGAGTATTATAATTGGTGAAGGGAATGAAAAAGGGAGGAAATTAAGTGGGATAAGAGTCTGACATATTTGTGGCTGTTAATTTAAGCCTTTGCTCCTAGAGAGGCCTGCACTTATGGTTTTGGCTGGGTTTCAGAATGCTTGCCCAGGTACCCACTCCTCTGCATAACTGATAATAGAATTTTATAAGGGGCTCATTATTCTTGTCTCTCTACTCACACTTTTTTGTATCATCTTGACTGAAATCCCATCCTCTCAAAAGTGCAATTCAGAGATCATCTTCATGAAGCCTTTTTATAGCTCCTCAACTGGTAATCTTTCCCTTCCTGGAGAACACATATAGTGGAAAGAGCAGTGGATGCCCTTAGAGTCAAAAGACCCTGGGGTCAAGATTTGGTTCTAACATTTAGAGCTGATTGTTTGACCATGGATGGGCAAGTCCTTTTGCCCTGGGTAAACAATTTTTTCTTTAGGGAGAAATTCACTACTGACATCAAGGATTCTTGTGAGAAAAGCATTTTATAGATGGGTAAATGCCAAAAGTAAATAAATCTGTATTGCAACTATTTGTACATATGTCATGTTCTTTTAGTAGATGGGGATTCCTGAGGGCAATGGTTGAGTAAATGAATGAAAAACATCTATTAAGCATTTATTGCACACCACGGACTATATTAAACAAAGACTATCTTATCTAAAATTTCTATCAAGTCTGTGCCTGAAAATATTCTGCATATAGTGGGAATTTAATAAATGTTTAATGAATAAATGAAATTACTTGTTTGTGAAATCCTACCAAGTATATTATCTTCATTCTGAACTCTTCTTGTTAGCCTAGAAACCCTTCAAGTCCTTTGGTATTTTTATTAGTGGAAAACTTTTATATGTGAAATAGTCTATCTGGGTAGTTTCCAAATATCATATAACAATATATCTAATTACTTTATATAACAATGTGTCTCTAACCTTTTCATTTAAAAAAAAATTTACCTTCCCACACCCACACCCACTCATGCTTTTCAGATTCCTTTTCTGTGCTATCTTCCTCCATTAAACTGTAAACTTCCTGAAGGCAGGAATTGTCTAATGTGTTCTCAAGTGCTTAGCACAGTACCTGGCACATAATAGACATTTAATAAGTTTATTAATTCAAGTTTTACTTAAATATGATAAAGTATTTATTGTAATTTTATGGCACTTCTTAAAACTACAGTTATATTGATATTTATTAGAACACTTTTTCATATTTATAATTTATAAAAATAACTTCAGTAGTGAAACTGTTCATTCCCCAAGGCAAAATTTCTCAAAATGTGATGTCACTGATGTTATTGCTCCTCTTTATTTGACTGTAGCTAAAACACAATAAGCCATTAGGTTCAATATACTATCACAACTTTTGTTAACTTGTTGTTCAGATAAAAGACCAAATGTATAATATTTGTCCATATCAAATGATATCCTCATTTATTCATATTTAGAAATACCCAGATCTTTAAAATAATATAAAAAATATTTCTGTAGTTTGATCAAGTGATAAACAGGTCTTAACTTTCTTTTGTTTCACGTTATAGAGCAAATATTTTTCCATTGGAAAATGTTACTTTTTAAAATTTAGTACTAGATGTTTTAAAAATTCAATTGCTTTATTTTTGTTTCAGAAATTCTGAGAAATAGAATGTACTTTTTAAAATGGCCACTGGGTGGTGCTAGAACTTTAATAATCACCAAGATTTACTTCAATTTTTTTTTCCCTTTCTTTGTAAAAAAAAAAAAATAGTTGTTTTTTGGGGGTTTTTTTCCTGCTATGACTTGGCAGAAAATGGATTTAATACTAACTAGGCCTAGAGCTTGACTGGCAAAAACTGTCATCTCTAAAAATGAACATATAGCATTATATACAAGATAATTAATAGTTTCCAAATATTTCATAACTTGACACTAGTGATATTTCCTTCTGTAAGTTTATCCTATATCCTCAAGCAAAAAAAGAAAGAAAGAAAGAATCCTCTCAATCTTTTTTTTTTTGGATAATTTGTCACTTTTCACAATAAAATGGTTTTTTGGTTTGCCTTTGAGGATTTTTTAAGAGCATAAGAAAAGGACTATTGAAGGGGGTGCAATTTAGCTAGAGGTAGATAAGAACATGGGGAAAAATAGAAGGGGCATTTTGCATTTGGGAATGACAACTCTAAATCACTCAGA
>JAJPUD010001116.1:227649-403271 GCA_023553655.1 Myrmecobius fasciatus | reverse complement strand
ATTTGGCCTGTCAGTTTCAATTTTTCATGATCTCAATTTCCATTTTTCATTCAACATCAATCACCCACAAGACACTACCTTCCCATAGAGGTGTGTAGCATATACTCAGACAAACGGGTGATACCAGCTCTGGCAGTCTGATCCAAGTGAGAGTGACTAATGAAGCTACAGCATCATGCTATTAGAGTTGCTGAGTACTGTTTCTGCCACAATGGAATCACCCAAAAGCAGAAGTTGCTTTGGAGACTGTTTCTTTCCCATATCCCCTTGACACACCACCACCACCTTAGGGGAGAGGGTGAAAAATTGTATACCTTAGTATATGGGCGACTGAAAATTTACAGTTCATTGCTTCATTTTTCTGTGATTTTCTTAAGTTTTTCTTTCTCATGTTTTGTTATTTTAATTACGGTTCCTGCCTGGAACCTATCCTATCGGTAGAAAGTGTTTGGAACGGAAGCTCAAGCTGTATTTGCTTAATTCTGATTCACAAAAACAGTCAATACTGAAACTGAGGTACAGTACTCGAGCCTTGTAAATGAGGAAACGAGGTTCAGAAATATACAGAAAATGACATTTACATTGCGATTTATGGTTTGCAAAACATTTCACACATTATCTCATACCATTACCCCACCTACTCATCTGCTTAAAATGTTAACTGCTTCCTTCTGCCTGAGCTCCTCTGCCTGTTACCCAAAGGTCCCTCCAACCTTTCCTCTTCTAATTTCATAGTATTTTCTTCCCTGTTTCCCTGGACACGCCCCACTTTCTCCACACTCCCGGCATTTGCACTGTTCCTGTTCCCAAGACTGTCACCCAACTCATAGCCCGGCCGCTCCCTGGAGCCTTCCCCCAGCCTCGGCAGAGCTGCACGTCACAGCGACTGCGCGAGCTCTGAGGACGAGAAACTACGTGCTCCACAGCATTGAACTAGGATGGACAGAAGTTTACTAATTTAGGGAGAAGACACTTGTTCGTAGAATGGATGAAGAGGTGCCGCAAGAGGGCGACCTATCTCCATCTCTGTCCTTTCTCCGTTCCACGTACCCTTTTCTTTATTTCTCGCATCCTCGCTAACTACCTCCAAACTCCTCGAAGTCTGTCCCTTGTCCCTCATACATATCCTCATTCCCTTGGGACCTCGTTTCCGGTCCCCTCTGCCTGTGCCCGAAGGTCCTTAAATTCACTGGTTGGTGAAAGATAGGCTCACCCACTCCCGGGACTAGCTCATTTATTCATTGGCAAATTCTCTCTGCCCCTAACCCGCTCCTGCGGCACCTATCCAGAGCGGCGACCAATGGCACTCTCTCTCACTTCTGTTCGTCAATGCTTTCTCTCCCCTTCGCCGGATACCCGGGAGAATAATAGAGGAAAGAACCATCGAGATCAAGATGACCTCCGAATTTTCTAGACAGAAACCACCAGGCTCCCGTACTACGGCTTCCAGTTGGAAGAGCTGCTGTGCTAGCGGGAGCTGCTGGGGGGAGCTGTTTCCCAACCCCTCCCTCCCCGGATCCAGCGGAGAGGCGCAGCGGCTCTGGCTTAGCGGTGCTGCCAGGTCTGGGAGGGATGCTATCAGACCCGGGGTCAGGAATACTCCCCAAAATGCACTTGGCTCCCACCAGTTGTGCTATCTGTGAATCCCTGCCATCGCCTCGATTACTCATTTGCAGTGAAACAGCCTCATTCAGCCTCTTCCCGCGTCCTTTCCTCCATATTCCTAACTTGTAGTCCCAGAACCTGGGTAGTATAATTTCAGTATAATTAGTTTGCTTAATAATCCTAAAATCTTCTTCCAAGAAGGAGGAACTCGGGCCAAATAATTCCATGACCCCAAAAAGGGTAAGAGCCCTCCTAGTGAGATGTCATCTCTCCCCGTGGTTTCTATTACCACAGATTACTGAGGATTCCCACAACCATGTCTTCCACACAACATGATCCTCCTGAATACCTTTCCTAAAATCCAGAGTTTGAAAAGGAACCCTTTACCCTTGAGGATTGAGGTCTCGGGTGTGATTGTCCCCGTTTCAAATATCCAGCGATGATTAGTGATGCAGGTCGGAAGTCATCCGAAGTCTACTTGAATTGCCTTGAATAATTAAAAAAAAAAAAAAAGCCACGTCCATCACGATGGATCAATCTTGTTGCTGTGTACAATGTTCTCTTACCTCTGCTCACCTCACTCATTACCAGTTTGTATAAGTTTCTCCAGGTCTCTCTGAAATCAACCTGCTCATTTCTTACAAAACAATACTATACCATTACATTCATGTACTATAACTTACTCAGCCATTCCCCAACTGAGGGACATCTGCTCAATTTTCAATTCCTTACCACTACAAAAAGTTGCCCTTTCCTTTACTACCTATGGCCTCTGAGGACCAAAAGAAACGATATGTCTTGTGTAGACTTTTAAAGTGCTACCTAAATGCCAGCTGCTATTATGTTTCATCTCATCCTTTTCAATGGAGGTTAGAAAGTCTCCAAAAAATTGTCTAGCCTCCCAATATTCTAAAATGCTTAGTGTTCTGCAGATTGTTGCTTCAACGTATAAAATATATTCTTTTTATAAATAAATACAAGAACTGGAATATAAGCTTATCTTCTTACTGATGTCATCTTTAGGCCAATGCCAATAGCATAGGCAAGATGATGCTAGGTAGCACATTGGATAGAAAGCTAGAACTTGTTTTCCACCTAGCTGTGTCACCCTGGGCAAGTCACTTAACCTCTATCTGCTTCAGTTTCCTCTTCTGTAAATTGGGGATAATAGTAGCACCTACCTAACAGAGTCGTATTTTTAATTTTTTTTTTGGAAAATGCTTTGCAAATCTTAAAGTGCTTTGTATATGTCAGGTAAGGTAATTATAATTTTTACTCTGTTCCCACATGATTATGATTCTTTCTAGTAGGTCTCCAGGCAATCGGGTGATGGAGTAGATAAAATGCTGGATCTGGAGTCTGGAAGACATCTTCCCCAGTTCAAATCCTATCTCAGACAACTAGCTATATAACACTTAAACTTTTTTTGCCCCAGTGTCCTCATCTGTAAAATGAGCTGAAATGAGTTGGAGAAAGAAATGGCAAATCATTCCATTAAAAAAGTGGGGATTACACAAACTAGGTTATTATTATAATAATTCTTGCTATAAGGTTATACAGATTATTTTTCTCACAATAATCCTATTAAGGCAATGTTTATATAATGCATCAAGGTTGACAAAGCACTTTACACAGATTATTTCATTCGATTCTCACAACCTAAGAAACAGCTACTATATATACCATTATTCCCAATTTATAGACAAAGATATGGACAAACACCATTTAGGGGCACATTTTCAATCAAGAAAGCCACTCTCCTGGGTATTGTAGGAGGGCCAAAGAATTATCGGATTTAGGGCTAAAAGTGACTATATATATGTGTATATACATGTATATAATATTTTGCCCAATTGCATGTAAAATTTATTTTTAACAATTTTTTTTTAGTTTTGAGTTCCAAATTCTCTCCCTCCCTCCTTTCCTCTTCCCTGATGTGGCAAGCAAATTATTATAGGCTATACATGGGCAATCATGCAAAACAATTCCATGTTAGTCATGTTGTGAAAGAGGACACAGACAAAAAACACACACACACACACACACACAAAAGTGAAAAAATAGTGTACTTCAATCTGCATTGAGGCTCCATTAGTTCTTTCTTTGAAGACAGATATCCGGAATCCTTTGAAACTGCCTTAGATCACTGTATTGTTGAGAATAGCTAGGATATTCACAGTCAATCATCATATAATATTGCTGTAACTCTTTAAAATGCTCCGATTCTGTTCAGTTCACTTTGCATCAATCCATATAAGTCTGAAAATGATTATAGAAATTAGCTACTTTATTTTGTAGAGAAAAGATTTTTTATTGATGGCTCAATAGAGCATTTATTTTTCTTTCCTAGGTCTTTTTTCCTAGCCAGTAATTTCCTATCTATTACTCCTGTGCAAAAATAAATAAATGAAACTCAATGTTTCCATCTTGAATATTTTGCTATTGCCTTATGATCTCCTATGATCAGAATAAAAGATATTGTATAAGACCCTCCAGCTTAGGAACTATACAAACAATTTATAATTTGAAAATGTCTAAATTGAGAAGAAAAGGCATTTTTAAAAAGGTATTTTTAGAGCCAAGAAAGAATGAGACTCCTAACAAAGTAATATTGAAGAACATTGAATAATCCCCAAGTTAGAAATACTCAAATTATTTTTCAGTCCTTACATATGCATATACCTAATTGCAAGTTGACCATCAGCTTCTATGGAGGATTGTTTGATACAATTTCAAAACTGCCATCTTTATTCCCTTTTTTATTACAGCATCTGGTTTTCTCCCTTCTTTTTGTCCCTTTGCAAATGTGTAGAATTTCAGTTGTTATGGCATAAATGTTTTTGTGGGTTTACTGGGGACTCTGTCATTTAGAATATTACAAGATCTCTGGGGTAAAAGAAATCTCAAAGGTCATCTACCTGAACAAGATCCCCTTCTAAAACACAGAGAAGGGGCTCTCTCATCAGCTTCTGAGGCAGTCCATTCTACTTTTGGATGGTTCTCATTATTGGGAAGTTTTTCCTTTCACATACTTTTGAGTCTGCTCAGCTCTGCTGTTCTTGTATTTGCCCTGAACAAGACCAGTTCCTGTTCCAAATGACAGCCCTTTGAATACTTAAACATAGCTCTCACACTTTCCCCAGCAGTCCTCTCTCTCAAATTCCTTCCACTGATGTTTCCATAACATGTGGACTCAAGGTTCTTCACTTCCAGCTCAGAGGTGAAACCAGGACTCTAAATGAGGCCTGAACAGTGGGACTGTCCTCCCAGGTTCTTGATGTTGGGCCCAGTAGTAAGACTTAAAATCATATGTGCTTTTTGGGTTACAATGGCACACTATTTCTATGGGGAAAGGCTTGAAATCCAAAACTAGAACAGAGGCAGGAGAACCCATGTTCTCTACTGGTACACAGTAACTGCAACACTGTTCAATGATAAACCATGATAGACTTAGCTCTTCTCAGCAATATAATGATTCAAGACAATTCTAAAAGACTCATGATGAAAAATGCTATCCACATCCAGAGAAAGAACTGATGGAGTCTGTATTCAGATTTCATCTGCATATTATTTACACATTTTTTGTTTTTCTAAGTATTTTTTAACAAATAAATCTGTTTGGCATTTAAAATCCTTCATAACTTTATCCCTTTATAACTTTCCAATATACTTAGTTAGCTCCCCCAATTTACTCTACAATCTAGCTTTCTTGTTCCTTTTTAACACACAAATTTCTCATCTTAGAACTTTTCACTGACTTTCCCCCATTCCTGGAACTCTCTCCCTCCTCATCCTGGATTCTTTAAAGTTTCAGCTAAAGTTTGACTCTACAAGAACACTTTCCCCATTCTCCTTAACTTTAGGGCTTTCCCGTTTGAGCTTATCTCTAATTTAGTCTGGGTATATCTTGTTTATACAAATTTTTGTATGTCTTAAAGATTTTTCTACATTCATTTTATCAGTAAGGTTCCTTTCAAGTATGCATTTGATGATATTGAAATAAATACTAAGAAAAGCCTTTTCCACATTTATTTACACTTACATGGGATTCCTTGTTAATTTTCTGAAGTTGGGCAACTTGCTTTTTTAAATTAATTAATTTTTTTAGGCTTTCTTGAAATGGAAATTTATTGCTTTATGTTTTGAATTTTCTCTTATGTTTGGCTATGCACATGGCAATTTTTATTCTTTTTCAATTTTGTATTTAAATTTTAAATAAATAAAATTTAAAAATACTTACATTTTGTTGCCATAAGTTTTTTTTCTTTTTATGCATGTATTTTTTTTATTAAAGCTTTTTATTTGCAAAATATATGCATGGGTAATTTTTCAACATTGACCCTTGCAAAGCCTTCTGTACCAATTTTTCTCTTCTTCCCCCACCCCTTCCCCTAGATGGCAGGTAGTCTAAAATATGTTAATTATGTTAAAACATATGACAAATAGAATATATGTATACATATTTATATTCTTGCTGTACAAGAAAAATCGGATCTACAAGAAAAAAAACCTGAGAAGGAAAACAAAATGCAAGCAAACATCAACAGAAAGTGTGAAAATGCTATGTTGTGGTCCACACTCAAATCCCACAGGCCTCTCCCTGGGTGTATATGACTTTCTTCATCACTGAACAATTCGAACTGGTTTGAAACATCTCATTGTTGAAGAGAACCATGTGCTTCAGAATTGATCATCACATAGTCTTGTTGTTGCCATATATAATGATCTCCTGGTTCTACTCATTTCACTTAGCATCAGGTCTCTCCAGACCTTTCTGAAATCATCCTGCTGATCGTTTCTTTTTTTTTTTCTTTGCAAAACATATGTATGGGTAATTCTTCAACATTAGCCCTTACAAAGCTTTCTGTTACAAATTTTTCCCCCTACTCCCCACCCCTAGATGGCAGGATATCCACATGTTAATTATGTTAAAGTACTTGACAAATCGAATATATGTATACATATTTCCACACTTATCATTGTTGTGCAAGAAAAAATCATATCTACAAGAAAGAAAAATCAGATAAAGGAAACACAATGCAAGTAAACATCAATCGAGAGCATGAAAATGTTATGTTGTGGTCCACATTTCACATCCCTCTCTCTGGGTGTATACAGCTTTCTTCAGTGAACAATTGGAACTGGTTTGAAACATTTCATTGTTGAAGAGAGCCATGTCCATCAGAATTGATCATCATGTAATATTGTTGTTGCTGTGTACAATGATCTCCTGGTTCTGCTCATTTCGCTCAGCATCAGTTCATGAAAGTCTCTCCAGGCCTCTCTGAAATCATCCTGCTGGTCGTTTCTTACAGAGCAATAATATTCCATAACACTCATATACCATAATTTATCCAGCCATTCTCCAATTGATGGGTATCTATTCAGTTTCCAGTTTCTAGCCACTACAAAATGGGCTACCACAAACATTCTTGCACAGGTGGGTCCCTTTCCTTCCTTTAAGATCTCTTTGGGAAATAGGCCCAATAGAAACACTGCTGGGTCAAAGGGTATGCACAGTTTGATAATTTTTTGAGCATAGCTCCAAATTGCTCTCCAGAATGGTTGGATCTGTTCACAGTTCCACCAACAACGTATCAGTGTCCCAGTTTTCCCACATCCCCTCCAACATTCCACATTATCTTTTCCTGTCATCTTAGCCAATCTGACAGGTGTGTAGTGGTATCTCAGAGTTGTCTTAATTTGCATTTCTCTGATCAATAGTGGTTTGGAGCAACTTTTCATGTGGCAAGAAATAGTTTGAATTCCTTTATCTGAAAATTATCTGTTCAAATCCTTTGACCATTTACCGATTGGAAAGTGGCTTGAATTCTCATAAATTTGAGTCAATTCTCTATATATTTTAGAAATGAGGCCTTTACAGATGATGAAATTAAAACCATTTCTAGTCATGAAAAGTTGCTCCAAATCACTATTGATCAGAGAAATGCAAATTAAGACAACTCTGAGGTACCACTACACACCTGTCAAATTGGCTAAAATGACAGGAAAAGATAATGATGAATTTGGAGGGGATGTGGGAAAGCTGGGACGCTAATACATTGTTGGTGGAACTGTGAATGGATCCAACCATTCTGGAGAGCAAATTGGAGCTATGCTCAAAAAGTTATCAAACTGTGCATATCCTTTGACCCAGCAGTGTTTCCCAAAGAGATCTTAGAGGAGGGAAAGGAACCCACATGTGCAAGAATGTTTGTGGCAGCCCTTTTTGTAGTGGCTAGAAACTGGAAACTGAATGGATGCCCATCAATTGGAGAGTGGCTGAATAAATTATGGTATATGAATGTTATGGAATATTATTGCTCAGCAAGATGATTTCAGAGAGGCCTGGAGAGACTTGCATGAACTGATGCTGAGTGAAACGAGCAGAACCAGGAGATCATTATACATGGCAACAACAGTATTACAAGATGATCAATTCTGATGGACATGGCTCTCTGCAACAAAGAATTGTCTCAAACCAGTTCCAATTGTTCAGTGAAGAAAACACCCAGAGAGAGGGATATGAAATGTGGACTACAACATAACATTTTCATGCTCTTTATTGATGTTTGCTTGCAGTGTGCTTCCTTTCTCTGATTTTTTTTTCTTTCTTGTAGATAGGATTTTTCTTGCACAACAACTTATCAAGTATTTTATCATTATTAACATGTAATGGACTTCCTGCCATCTAGGGGAGGGGAGGGGACTGGGGGTAAAATTTGTAACGGAAAGCTTTGTAAAGATCAATGCTGAGGAACTACCCATACATATGTTATGCAAATAAAAAGCTTTAATAAAAAAAAAATAAAAAAATAAAAAAATCTAAAAAAAATTAAAAAAAGAAATCAGGCCTTTATCAGAACTTTAAATGTAAAAATGATTTCCCAATTTATTGCTTCCCTCCTAATCTTGTCTGCATTAATTTTGTTTGTACAAAAACTTTTTAACTTAATATAATCAAAATTATGTGGTGTTAAATTAAGAGTTCCAGTTCTTCTTTGGTCACAAATTCCTTCTTTCTCCACAGATCTGAGAGGTAAACTATCCTATGTTCCTCTAATTTGTTTATAATATCACTCTTTATGTCTAAATCATGAGCCCATTTAGATCTTATTTTGGTATGTGGTGTTAGGTGTGGGTAGGTCAAGCCCTAATTTCTTCCATATTAATTTCTAATTTTCCCAACAGTTTTTGTCAAATAGTGAGTTCTTATCCCAAAAGCTGGGGTCTTTGGGTTTGTCAAACACTAGATTACTATTATTTGGGCAACTTGCTTTCTATGAAACTTTTCTGACATTATGTTTATATTGTCTTTGTGAACTTTATATTCAGTTAGGTGGTAGTATTTGTGAAAGGCTTTTTTTCCCCATATTCATTTCACTTAAGAGAGTTTCTGTCCAATATGAATTCTCTAATGTTCAACTATACTGAGCTCTGAATAAAAGCTTTCCCACATTTAATGTATTTATACCATTTCTCCAGTATGAACTCTCTGATGTTGTGCAAGGCATAACTTCTTTTGGAATACTTTTCTACACTCCTTACATTTATAGTCTCTCTTTCCAGTATGAACTAAAAGATGCTGAATTGTATAATTGTCAGTAAAGCATGAATATGGCTTTGCTCTAGTATGAATTCTGTGATGTTCAAAAAAGCATAAATGCTTCCAGGAGGCTATTTCACATTTTGCTACATTTAAAGGGTTTTTCTCCAGTATGAATTCTCTGATGAGTTCTGAATGAAAGCTTTCCCTCATCCATTACATTTATGGTGTTTTATCTCTGTGTGAATTAGCTGATACTAAATGAGGAATGAATTACAGCTAAAGGATTCTCATATTTGTTATACTAGTAAGCTCTCTAGTATGAATAATTTGATGTTGAATGAAATGTACATTATGATTAAGGCCTTTCCATAATCAGTGCAACTAAAACGTTTTCTCTCCAATATACATATTCTGATACTATATAAAGGATGAATTCTGAGTGGAGGCATGCCCACATTTGTTACACTTCAAGGTTTTTTCTATGTAAAAAGTTGACATTTATTTTGTTCTGAATTCCATTTGGAGCTTATCCCACTGATATCACCTTTATAGGCTTTCTCTCCTACAGAAACTTGGGTTTGAGCTCAGAAACTTCTTTATGATTTCTCTTTCCAGTGGATGATTTCATTTGCTTGAAACATCTTTTCTGTGAGAGATATTTCTTCTGAATCTCTCAGATATCCTGCTTCCTTAATAACCTGTCCTTATTATTATATTCTTCTTCAAATGTGAAACCTTGGTGAATATCCTCTCTGAATCGTTCTCTTTTTTCTGGTTATTATAATTCAGAAATGAAATCTTTGGTTATATGCCTATTCTTCCAGCCTAAAGAAAAAAAATGCCATTGCCTTCAATTTGTTTTGTTAACAGAAAAATTGAATGTAATTGTATGTAATGAGAAACTAGCTCTATAGGAATATATGGCTTAGACAAGTTTCAAATATGTCCTTAATTAGAGAGAAGGCAATATTAGAGAAAGAAAAGTTGATGATAGAAATAAAGGGGCTTAGCACAGAAGTCAAGATGAATATAGAAAATGAGGAAAATTTATTTAAGAGAATGATTAGAGTGACTAAAAGAATAATTTACAGATAAAAGATATGGCTAGGAGAGAAACCAGATATGTACAGGGATGAGATTAAGGAGAAATTATTTTTTCGAGAATAAATAGATGGCCAATTAGAAGGGAATTACTTAGAGATATTAAAGGTGATGACACAGAAGAGTTCAGAGACATTAATAAAAGCTTCCTTTCCAAAATATTAAAGATGCCCTCTCACTCTGACCTGCTGGGCTGTTACTTCCAAAGATTTCCTCAGTTTTTTTTCTTGGCCAAGGGCCTCTTTGGACTTCTTTTGGACTATGGCTTTTCTTTTTTCTCCACATGAAATATCACTTCAGGTTTGAAAAATGGAGATCCTGATCCGAGAAAAGAATCAGGAAATTATGCTTCATGCTTATTTCAAAGGACCATCCAAGAACATATTCTTTTTTTTCTTTTTTTTTTTTTTTTTGCTTTTTGCTGAGGCAATTCGGGTTAAATGACATGCCCAGGGTCACACAGCTAGGGAACATATTCTTCTTAATACAAAAAAAAAATCATAGTGAATTTATTTATATTAATGAAAAATGTGAACAGATTCTATGTTATCATGATTAGGAAATAGCTACATTAATTATAATATACCAAAACTAACAGAGGATAGAGCACCATCAAAATAATAAATATGGAAAGACATACTGAGTAATGTAAAACCAAAAAATCAGAATATTTGCAGTAATTATATTAAAAACAACAAGTATACATAAAAGTTGGAATGGAATAAGTAAATTAGATGGGGTTGTTATTATCTTGTTAAAAGTTATTTCAAATGATCAATAATTTGGAATTTGTTCTTATTTTGTTAGATGTTGGTTTTTGACAAGATATAAAGAGTTGGGGAAGAAAAAAAGGGAAAAGAAAAACTTTCCAGGTTTGTCATTCACAATTAATTAAGAAGCTCTGATACCAACAACCTGAGCTCAGCATATGTCCCAATAACCATAAACTAAAAAATATTAAGTTATAGAAGAAAATAACCTGTTTCAGGGAGATCAGACTCCTAGGAGTCTTCAGCATCATATTCCTATATAAATTCTTCTGAAGAGTCTGACTCTCTGTATCATTATTGAAGTACACAGCCACATCTCTTTATGATCTCTTTGGAGTACAGGCCCAGTAGAGATGCTGCTGGATCAAAAAGTATGCACAGTTTTATAGTCCTTTGGACATAATTCCAAATTGCTCTCCAGAATGGTTGGATCAGTTCACAACTCCATCAACAATATCTTAATGTCCCAGTTTTCCCACATTCCCTCCAACATTTGTCATTGATTATGATTGTTTCTTTACATTAGTGTGGTAATCTAATAATTTTCTGTTTATCTCATTGAACTCAATCCCTCAGCTATGTTCCTTTGATCTATAGAAATCTGAAGATTCCTTCCTGCTTTGCTTTTACTTTTATATTTTATGGTGTTTATTCTTCCCCCTCTAAACTTAAAAATCCATCTAAACTATTTTCTCTTCAAAGAGCCTGCTATATTAATGAATTTTTTTAAATTTTCTTTTCTGTAAATTGTTACATTAGTGTTTTAAGTGCTATTCCCAATATTATAGATATATCTTCCTTTTAAATATCTTACTATTGATTCTAAACTGTAAAATAAAGGCTTAAGTTAGATTATCTCTTAAAATTTAAAGAGTATAATCTTATAATTCTAAAGCAGAGACTTTTTATGGAATGTCCCCTTTATCTTTTATACATAGAGTTCTCATAGTTTGTGATTTCTATCAAGACATTTCTCATATTTTAGAATAGTGAATTGAGTGATGGAGTTTGGAGCAGGAAGATCTGGGTTCAAATCCAATCTCCCTTAATTGTTCATTTAAATTATAGACTTTAAATGATTTCTACTTTAAGTCAGTGGCCATCAATAAAAATTATTACTTCCTCCCTATGTTTCTTTCTTATATAGAGAGAGGCTAGAGAAATAGCTAGATAAGGAAAACTGACTTCCCCAGTCCCCAGAGAGGATTCACAGCTGGCCTAAAGTGAGATTTAGACATACTTCTACCATTAATTCTCCTCCTCCTCCTCCATATTTCAAAGCATATGAATGGCACAAGTCATGTGAAAAAGACATGGAAGCTTTCATGGATGGTAACGAGTCAACAGTGGGAAAGAGACAGAGACACAGTAACAGACTGAACAGAAAAGAAGGGAGGAAGAAAATAGGAAAGAGAAAGAAGAGAGAGAAAGCAAAAACCAAAACAAAACATCACCACAGTTCCAAAAACTGTGGTGCATTAAAATTGGCTTACTATCTCATCAAACAAAGGAAGAAATAATCCTGTTGTACTCTGCATTTAATCAAGCCACATCTGAACTACTGTATTTAGTTCTGAGTGACTCATTTGAAGGAGGATATTGACAGTAGAAAGCCTACAGGGAAGAATAATAAGGATGAAGGTTCTAGACACCATGCTATATGATGATCAGCAAAAAGAATTTGAGGATAGTTAGAGTAGAGAAGGAAAAACTTAGAGCATAGGTGATAGCTATGTTCAGATCTGAAGGGTTGTCATAAAGCAAAGGGATTCAAATAATTTTCATAGCCTCAGAGGAAAGAGCTAAGAGGAATCAGTAGAATTTACAGAAAGTCAGGTTTAGGCTCAGTGTGAGAAAAAACTTCCTGACAAAACTACAAAAGAGGTATCTTCCTCCCAAATGGTCATTTGTATTTGTATTTGTGCCCAACCTGTTGTAGAGCTTGGTGTGATCAACTACAGTCAGACACACTATATACATAGACTTTCTCTTATGAGACTAAGAACTGCTCATTGTTTGAGTACAGGTTCAAGATAGTGACTCAGACTTTTGGAAAGCAAACAAGTCAACCTTGAAGGATAGCTTAGTGGAATAAAGATATCAGGCCCAAAATCTCTTGCTTTCCCACACATTCTCCAACAGCAGTTAAATTCCCTGGAGCAAGAAAGAATGGATTTTCAAATTTAACTCATTATAGGCCAACTGATCTCTGAATTAAGTTCAGAGACAATTATGACTTAAGCAGTGACCGGACAAAATCAATTAATTGTAAAGAAATGATGCAAGATCAAATCTTAATCTTCTCACTAGTAAAACTTATATGAACTGATGCAAAGTGAAATGAGCAGAACATAGCAATAGCAATATTATAACAATAATCAACTGTGAATATTTATTAATACAAAGATCTATGACTTCTCCAAAGGCCTCATGATGAAAAATATTATCCATCTCTGATGGACTCTGAGTGCAGATTGAACAGATTTTGTCTTCATTTTTCTTGCTTCTTTCCTCCCAATATAGCTAATGTAGAAATATTTTACATTCTTTCATATGTATAATGAGTATCATATTTCTTGCTTTTTCAATAAGAAAGAGGATGGAAGGAGAGAAAATAAAAATTTTAAAAAGAAGCATAATGTTCTGTCCTTTATTAGAAGTATTTGGGTGGAAACTAGGCAACTATTCGATGATATATCTGGGGTTATTTTTCAGGTAATAATTGTATACAGTAACATTACAAATTCTGTGACTTGTGTTACCTTAATTCTTTTCTTGATCTCTAATCCATTTTCTTCCATACAATATTTCTTGGGGGGGGGGTGTTACTATATTGGACATACCTTAATTAACTTTTTTTTTTGTAGGAAGAATAAGATTAAATGACATGTATTTTCTGTTTCTTGTTTCAGGTGGTAAGATCAATAAAAAGAATGATTCATTGTTTCTTAAGTCAAAATATTTATCAAAAAATTAAAGAATATATCACAAGCCCAGGAAAAGCCCGGAAAGCTCAAAGATCTTTATCTAGAAAAATGTGTGAACTGAAAGACACCTAAGAACATGAAACTAAAAATCGAATAGGATTCTCAACAATTGGTAGTAATGGGTAATAAAATTTTCATAGAAGAAAGCCAGAAAATCAAGAATCTAGAAAACTTTTTTTTGTTTCAGTTACATATTAAAAAATACTGCCTGGTAAGAAATTGTATGTATGTCATGAATGTGGTAAAACCTTCATTCAAAGTGGGAACCTTGTTGTACATCAGCAAATACACACTGAGCAAAAGCCCTAATCATAAAATGAATTTGAGAAACTTTTGCTTAGATCATTAACCTTATTGTGGAGCAGAAAGTTCTGCATTGGGGAAAATTACTTAAATATAGCAAGAAAGGGAAAATCTTCAGTCATAGCTCACAATTTATTCAACACTAATAAATCCATATTTAGGAGAAATGTTATAAATATAAGGAATGTAGGAAAACCTTGGTTCAGTGTGCAAATATTAGTGTACAACAGGAAAGTCATAATGGGGAGGAACTCCATGTATGTAGAAGTTTTTGGTTGTCACAACATATTGCAGAAACATGATGCATATAATGAGTAAGGAAAAGCCTTCAGTCAAATCTCATGACTTAAAGTATATCAGAAGAATCCCAGGGGAAAGCAACTATAAACACTGTAGCTCTTATACATCTTATACATCATTCATTATATATTTATAATGAAAAAAACGACATATAGGTAATGAATGTGGGATAGCCTTTAGGCCAAGGATGAGTCTGACTATACATCATAATATACTATGGAGAAAGTTTATGAATGCTTTCAGTTTCAACTCATACCTGATTCTAACCAGGACTGGGTCCAAAGAAGACACAATTTCTGAGTAGTGGATGAGGAAAGTCCAAATGGAAAATATTACTCAGGTTTTTTAAATGTATTTATTGGTTTTGCTGAATTTTTTATTTCTCTTTTAAAAAAAAGTCTGTTATAAAGAAACAGTTCTTGGGAAGGGGATGAGATACAGGATAAAGTCACAAGTTATCAATAAAATTTTATGAAAAAACAGAAATGCTCTGCCTTAAAAAATATTAAAATTGTCTTGAGACACAAATATTCTGATCCCCGTCAGAAGATCAACTTTTGAGACATAGGATCACAGATTGGATCGCTTTAGCTGCTGTATTTTGGATTGTTTTGAGAATTATTTCCACAAAACTTTAAGATTGCTCACAACTCTAAGGTAGGTAGTATATAATAACTATCCCCACTATATACTATATCCTCAAAATAGAAGATGAAATGATTTTCTCAGGGTCACATGCTATTGAGGTTGAGAATCAAGATAAGTTCCAAACCTGGTCTAGTTCTCTTCACTATACCATGTTGTCCTCTGAAACTGTTCTAACTTCTTTGGTCATCCTTGCCACATTGGTTTTTATGCTAAAATTATTATTTTTGGATTATGAAGGAATTTTATAACATGTAACATATTGACACACAGACTTCACTCCCAAAGTATTTTATAAAAATTAAGTACCAGGAAGGTATGATAATGCTATCTCCAGAATGTACAAGCACTGGGAAGATTGAGAACTTTCTCTTTCGTGATCTCATTTGATTTTTAACAACAGTCCTGTGAAACAGGCAGGGCAGGTATTATCATTTTACAGATGAGAAGACAACTTTAAAGAGCTTAGTCACAGAGTCGGTAGTAGGAAGAGTCAGGATTCGAACTGAGAACACAAGTCATAGAAATTTCAGAGCTGAAAGGAACAGATCATAGCAGGTGACCATAAACAACAGAATGACAAATCAGAGAGGTGAAGTAACCATGTTTCCTTGATGGCAGAGAACATTATATCTTGAGAACTCAAAACAGGTATTAGCATAAATACACTTTTAAAATGTAAAATTTATTTCAATTTAAGTGCATTGAAGGACTTTTATATGGGCCTAGTCCTTTTTTTTTTTTTTAAACTGAACTTGTGCTAAGTGTAGGGCACTAATGGGGTTGCAGAGGGATTTTTGAGTTGGCTGCATGGTCATGAGAAACACACTGGGTTCCAAGTCCAATCAACTCATGGCTGTGTGACCTGGAGCCAGTAGCCCTCCTGGCCTGCTTCCTCTCTTGCAAAACAAGCTGCTTTGTTCTGGCTTTAACATTGTGTGGCACGTTCCTCATACTAAATGAGGGGCTGGCATAGTTTTGAATTCGGAGTCAGAGGAGTTGAGTTTGCATAATCTTGACATTCAAGATCAGGGACCCCAGGGACAAGTCCAGCATCCCTATTTTACAGAGGCAGGCACGGAGGCCCAGGGAGAGGAAGTGCTTTGCTTTAGTCCACAAGATGATGTTGGGTCTGACTCTCCTTCCAGAGCTTTGGTTCCACCTTCTTCAGTCGTAACTGACTCTTCGTGACTCGTAGGGGTTTTCTTGGCAAGTGCTGGAGTGCTTGGCCATTTCCTCCTCTAGGTCATAGGGATTAAATGACTTGCCCAGGGTCACTGAAGCAGCTCGGGTCGGGGCTGGATTTGAACTCAGGAGAGGAGTCTTCCTGACTGAAGGCCCAATGCGCTATCCACTATGCCATCTGAACGCTTCATCACAGCTTTGGGCCGCTGGTTCGCTGCGCTTATTAGGAAGCCCTACGGCTTGCCGCCCTACGTCACCCTCTGCCCTCCCCAGACGCTGCCGAGTCTAGGGGGAGGATGACAGACCACCGAGACGTGAAGGCCTCCGGGCGGCCTAGAGAGGAAGAGGAAGTTCGGAAGAGGCCATTGTCCTCTCCGCCGGTGGCGGCGGTGGCAGCTAAGGCGGCGTCCGCGGTATGGGCACCCGGCTCTCTGTGCTCAGGCCACCTGCTCGCTCTCCCCGCGCTGACCCGGTCGGCCCGAGGCCAGCTTGCGCTCCTATTCCTCGGTGAGGCCGGGTATGGGAGCGGGAGGGCTGCGGACGCCATCCCCGCAGGGCTCGGGCCCCTCCGGGGCGAGCTTTCCTCCGGCCCCTTCACGTCCCCTCCGCCCCCTCCTCTCTCCGCCCCCGCCTTTTCCCTTGGGTGGCCTCCCACTTATCCTCCTTTCTTCTGTCCCGCGGTGAGGATGGCTTTAAGGGATCTCGGTAGGTTCCTCCCTTCTCCCGCCGGGGACCGGGGTCAGAAAAGAGGTCAGCAATTGGCTGATAACCTCCGGGGAGTGGGATGAGCACTGGAAGCACTGTTATTCTTGAAAAATATTAAGATGGGATACAATATGGGGTCTGGCTGCTGTATTTCAGATTACTTTTTTTCCTGTGATTCAGAATATATTTATTACGTTACTTAGGGACTGACCAAATGAAGCCAAACAAAGTGTCTTGCCTATATTGGAAACTTCTTTTAAAAAAATTATATATATATTTGCAAGGCAGTTGGGCTAAGTGACTTGCACAGTCACACAGCTAGTATTAGGTGAGTGACTGAGGTCACATTCGACCTCAATGTTCTCTCCGCCATGTCATCTTGCCCCCTTATCGAAAGCTGCCAAGAAGCCCCTGGAGAACTGCTGTCTCCCATTTCGGGTCTTCCTAGTTCTGGCTCTTCCAAGACTATGGGGTGCTGGGAATAGACGGCGGACTTTCTTCGCCTGACACCCAGCACCAGCATGCAGCCGGTCAGCTCTGAAGCAAGCTTTGGGTGTGCAGAAAACGTCCTTGGGAGAAATCAGGTTTTATGTGACTTTGATGTCAGGAGCCGTGGTTTTATTGCTGTAGGAATCTCCTTGGTGAGGAAATGTCCTTTGCCTATGCAGATTTAGTAACTTTTCTGCAATTTTCTGACTGTTGAAGGGGAGAACTGGGAAATTAAGTGACTGGCCCGACATCACATAGTCATGGTGTCAAAAGCAGTGCTTCTGATTCTTCTGACGAGTCCAGCCTTTAGGTTTAAGAGTACTTTTGCCACAACATTGTGAGATAAAATATTACTCTAACTTTTCAGACAGTGGGGGCTATATGGCTAAATGTATAAACTACTGGGCCTGGAGGCAGAAAGGCCGTGTGACTTAACCTCTACTTGCCTTAACTCATTGGAGAAGGAAATGGCCAGCCGCTCACTCCAGTATCTTTGCCAAGAAAACCCCATAGGCAGGATGATCCACAGGGGTCACAAAGAGTCCAAACAACTCCTGTTTTACAGATGATGAAATTTGAAATGCAATCCCATCATGCTTGTGGTTAGCTTCTGGTCTCTTAAGTCTTTCTCCCTCCACTTAAAAAGAGTTCAGCACCTATGGGTCTCAGTCTTTTCTTTCTGTATCAGCCTGTGCCCTTATACCTAGGTACTCAGGATATACTACATCTGCTGGGTGCTTTCAACAATTTTGGGTTTCAGTGACAGAGCTCTCTTTTAGTTTTCCTCCTTTCCCTCATCCTTCTTTCTCATTCTCCTTCACTGAATCATCCATCTTTCACCTGCTCTATATAAGTATCTCCCAGGACTCTGTTCTGGACTCCCCTCTCTCTATATATATACCTTCTTTCTTTGGGATTGCCTTAGTTCCTATGGATTTAGTTATTGTCTCTATAAAGAGGATTCTCGGATTTATGAAACTGCTAGGGGGTGCAATGGATAGAACACTGAACCTGCAATCAGGAAAACTCAAGTTCAAGTCTAGCTGCAGACACATTATCTACATAAACTTGGGCAAGTCAAATGATAGGGATTAAACAACCTCTGTGTATCCCAGTTTTTTTATCTGTAAAATGTGGAAAATAATAGCACCTTTGTTGCAGGATTGTTGAGAATAAAATGAGATATTTCTAAAGTACTTTGCAAATCTAAAAATATATATGTATATACATAATGCTTATATATATGCACATATACATATATGTAGTAATTTTATGTAAATATGTTACTGTCTACAAATTCAGCCCTAAAAGCATTTGTTGTATTCATGCATCTGGATTTCCCACATAAGTCTGCACCCCATATCCAATTAGTTTCCAAGTCTTGTCAACGCTATTTTCTTTCATATCTTTTTTAAAAAAATAATAATAGCTTTTTATTTTTCCAAATACATGCAAAGATAGTTTTCAGCATTCATCCCTGCAAAACCTTATGTTCCAGATTTTTCTCCTTCCCTCCCCATCTTCCCCCTCCCCAAGACAGCAAGCAGTCCAATAAAGGTTAAACATGTGCAGTTCTTCTAAACACCAATCAAAAGGGGGAAAAAAGAGAAAAAAAAAAACAAGCAAGCAAAAAACAACAACAAAAGGTGAATAAGGAGTGATCCACATTCACTCCCCATAATCCTCTCTTTGGATACAGATGACTCTGTCCATCACAAGTCTGTTGCAATTGGCCTGAATCATCTTATTGTTGAAAAGAGCCAAGTCCATCAGAGTTTATCATCACATAATCTTGTGGCTGTGTATAATGTTCTCTTGGTTCTGCGTCAGTTCATGTAAGTCACTTCAGGCCTCTCTGAAATCATCCTGCTGATCATTTCTTATAGAACAATAATATTCCATAACTTATTCAGCCATTCTGCACTGTCGGACACCACTCAAGTTTCCAGTTCCTTGCCACTACAAAAAGGGCTGCCACAAATATTTTTGCACATGTCTCACATCTTTCATTCATAGGCCACTACTAGTAGTTCAGGCCCCTCATCTGAATTACTGCAACAACTTCCTAACTGTATTCTCAGTTTATAGTCTTTCTCTCCAGTCTGTTCTCCACACACTTGCCAGAATCTTCCTAGAAAACAAATCTGATCATTTTATTCTGCTACTTAAAAAGCTTTAGCAAGTCACTTAACCCCCAATTGCCTCAGCAAAAAGCAAAAAAAAAAAAAAAAGCTTTAGTGCCTCTCCATTATCCATAACATACAGGACATGTTCCTCAGTTTGCCTTTCCCATCTGACTATACCCTACTTTTCAGACTGGACCTAGTGTTCATTTCATTCCCTTAGTTGCCTAGAGAAGAAAGCCTTGTTTATGATCCTACATTTAGGAGTATGTTGGTTTCCTTTCTTCAATTCACATAATCTAGGATCTTGCAAGTTGGTGATTCCCCCGAAGGTCTTTTCCACACTTTTTTGAACATTATTCCCTTTCACTGATGCTATTTCCCAGCCACACTGGCTATTTGCTTTTCCCTTCCCCTTGACACTCAATTCCCCTTTTCTTTGCCTTTTTTTTTTTAAATGTTATATCCTCATTGTCTAACCTAGTGCCTTGCATATAGGTCAGATTGGATATACATATATTTGTGTGAGAATGGCATCTCTTCAAGTGAGCATTGTGGGAATTTTGCTTCTTTGGGCCAGGCCCTGGTGAATGACCTTTAATCGTCTTAGAGCTCAGTTCTTTTCGATCAATTCATTTCTCTTATGTGACATTTTAATGTCTCAATAGATGAAACTTATTCCAACTCCAAGAAGTTTCAAAGAACTAGAAGTCAGACAAGTGTTGATCTCAAACAGCTGGAACAGAGGCCATTTTTTGAGGAAGATGACCACAAAAGAAAAAAAAGGAACAGACCTGGATCTTTTGGGCCCTATTTCAGTAAAGGAGGAGGAAGAGGATGAAGACACTTGGGATCAGGTAGCAAACTGTATGAATACACTGAGGCTGTGGTTATAGGGGAAGATTTTTAGGCTAGCCTTGGTAGATCATGACAGAAAATAAGAAATGGGTGGTGTGGTCTGGCCTATGGGAGGAGGGAGAGAGGGATTGTTAAAAAACAGGAATCTCAAGTCATCCTCTGTTCTCCTCAATGTCTAAACCGGAAATGCTTCCTGAATGAAATTGTTTCCAGGTTCTCATGCTGTAGTTCATAAGACTTAAGATTTATGGGACAAGATGTATGTAGTCCATGGAGTTTCCCCACTGTCCTTACCCCCTTCTACTGAAATTAAGACAAAGTTTCCTATGACCTGTAAATAGTAATGACTTACAATTATGTAACACATGTGGTTTTCTCATAAACCCTGTAAGGTATATAGTTCACATATCAATAAGTAATAAGATCAGGGTCTCTATTTTTATTCCTTTACCACTGTAAGCTATGCAGATCTCAGGAAGGACCAATTTATAAATTGTTCTTTAGACTGTCAAATCCCACCCATTTTATCCAGATTAATTAGCACATATGTTCATCAGATATTCTGGTGAAAGGGAATTCTTTTTTTTTTTTTTTGCTTTTTTTTTTGCTGAGGCAATTGGGGTTAAGTGACTTGCCCAGGGTCACACAGCTGTTACGTGTCTGAGACCAGATTTGAACTCGGGTCCTCCTGACTTCAGGGCTGGTGCTCTATCCACTGCGCCACCTAGCTGCCCCTGAAAGGGAATTCTTATGGGAACATCTCAGAGCCATAATTCGATGTGCCAGAGGAGTGAGTGGGAGGAAGAGCATAGAGTTGTGATCATCATGAGTCTAACCATAAACTTATGCCTCCACGTCTCAAACCCTATCCAGAAACTTGAAGTACCCTGGGAAAAAATAGCAACCCTGGAAAAAGTCCAGATGTCAGCTCTGATGTCACTCAACAACCATTCATCAACTGGAACCCCTTTGCTGCCTGCTGTGATGACCAGATACAGGGACAGAAAGCTAGAAAATCATGGGAGTGTGGGTAAGATTTTTCCATTGATTTAATTTCCTCTTTTCTTGGCTTCTTTCCTTCTTTCTTTGTTAGTGGTTATGGGGTTTCTGAAAACTTTTTCTTATATAAGGCCTTCTCTGATTCTCTACCTAACTAGCTCCTCCTGCAAAGAATTTTAATTATAATTTATATTTACTTATATGTGCAGATTTTGTTTCCCCCCAATAGGGTGTAAGTTCCTTGAGGACAGGAACTTTTAATTTTTGCTTATGTATCCCTAGTGTCTAGAACACAGTAGGCTTATAGTTGTTAATGGGACAGAATTTTCATTGACTAGCTTCAGAATCATTCTTGAGGTCACTGACTACAAAGAATAATATTTGTTATCCAGTCAACCAGTTGTTATCTATTTGTGTTTACATTATGATGTAGTTACACAGTAGCATAAGACAATAAAAACTCAAGGAGCAGACACCTTAGGTCCCCAAGCCCCCAAATTGACACACATCTCTGGTGAGAAACTTAGAATCATCTTAGAGTTCAGAGAGATCTTGGAACATAGAATTTGAAGAAATGAAAGAGACCTTAGAATGTAGAAGGCAATAAGATGATGTGTGAAGTGATTCAGCTGGTGCTTTGCAAAGTTCAGAGGAGGAAGAGGTTGCTATGCACAAGGGTCAGGAAAGTCCAGGTAAAGAAGGGAAGGTTTGAGTTCTGGGCCATGAAGGAGAAAAGGAGAAGGGAGGAATAGAGCACTTTAGATACAGTATGAACAGAGGCATGGAACTGGGAATGTACAAGGAATATTCAGGTAGCCATTAAGTAGGTCAGTATTTTAAGGGAGTAGAACTGAAAAAGTAGATTTAGGGCAGATTATGGACCACCTGAAAAGCCTGGTTCTTGTGAGGTTCCTGCTTTATCTCCATGCTAGGCCTGTGAACTCACCTTTCCTATATTCTCAGTGATATAGGAGGAGCCTTTTTTGTTGTTCTAGGTTTAGGAGAGACTTTTTTTTTTTTGTCAAGTGTCATTTGGCTGTTTATAACTTACAAAACTCAAGTGGTAGAAGGTTGTACCTAGCTTTGAGCTTATCATCCCCTTCAAATGATTTTGAGGGCCAGCCCAGTCATTTCCCATGCCTGGTCTTGGAGCCACGTCCTTACAACTATCCATGGACTTTTGGAAAGATGTGCATTTGACTTAAGGCAGTTGAAGATGAGGCAAAATGGTGCAATGGAACGCATGCCAGATGTGCAGTCAGAAGTGGCTTCAGATGCAGACTTTGTAATGTTCCCTGCCTGCCTTTGGGCAAGTCATTCCTGTTTTCTGAAAGGCATAGGCTAGATGTACCTTATGGCCTTTCCCAGGTCTAAATCTAGACTACCCCCTCCTCTAAGAGGCCTGCCACATTTTCTCTATCTTTCAAACTAAGGAGGGTGAATTGCTTCCAGAGGGCTCAATCCTACAGTCATTTTACAATTTCAAATAAAATAATGAACCTTAATTTAAAAAATGTAAAAATCATTCCTAATTTGTGGTAGGCCAGATTTGACCTTAGTTTGCTGACGTGTTTTAAACTTTGATTATTTGTACCATTTTTGGTATCTTGACACTACCCTGATTATACAATCATGTCTACATATCTCTACATGTGTATGTATGAAGACTGGAAAGATCCTAGACTCCAGGTCATCCACCAGGCAGTCATGGTACCTACTATTTTTGATGATAACCGTTTGATGGTAAAATGGTAATAAAAAAGCTTACCTGTGAGCTTTTATATTAAATTATACATTTTTATTAGATTCTTTTGGAAGAGATATGAGGAAGTGTCAGGCAACACTTTTTGGCTGTCTGCCTCTTCCTATTTAGCAATTGTAAACATCACATCTTAAAATGAGATCTGTCCTATCCCATCTTCTTACTCCTTCCAATCCCCACCCCTCATAACAGTGCTTTCTTGGGTTCCCAAAAAATGGGGTTGACAAACCTCTTATGGACACCCCCCATCCTATCTTTGAGAACCCTCATCTCCTCTTTGATAGGGCACTACAGCCTCAGTTCAGAATATGTTTAACCATTTTTAAAAATGTCTTGTGGATTAGAAACTGGTTCCAAAGCATATTAGTTCCTAAAGGCAAGGGGACTATATCTTGAGTTTTTTGATCATTGTACATTCTTGCAGTTATTGTATACAGTGTATTCCTGGTTCTGCTTGTTTCACTCAGTATCAGTTTGTGCCACCTTCTTTGAATGTGCTATTTTTTCCTTGGCTTGTCAAAGCTATTCTTGGTAGTCTTAAGCTTATCTTAAGTCTATCTTAAATCATTTTTAAGACAATTTCAGTAACTTCTAAGGAAACATTAGGCTAACTTGAATGACACAGGGCCTTAAGATATTGCTCCTACAACAACCCCAATATTCAAATCTTCACTCATACCAAATACTAGTTGTGTTACTATGGACATATCACTTTTAGGAGCTTCACTTTCTTTACATATAAAATAGAAATGAAAATATATATACTGCTTGCTTTACACTGTGGAGGAAGCAATGGAGCAATGTGAAATACTTCACTGCTTGACTTACCTTTGATTTTGTTAATATGCATACTTTACTAATGCACATCAGAATCCTTCTACAGTTTCACTGATAATCATTGGGAATTTCAATAGCCATAAAAATTCATCACCTTGTGGCCACTCTGATAATACTGATAAAAATACTTACTCCAGATTAAATGAGATTGAATACTAGCAGGCCATAGCTGAAAGCTTCCTAGCTTGACAGGACCCCGCACCAGAGCTGGTGCTCCATTGGTCTGGTCTTGGAAACAAAGATCACTCTCTAGATTATGATGAAGCATCAGATTATGGTTAAAATTAAGATAAACCTTGAAGTGCCATTATCAGTGTAAGTTATTTCTATTGTTATTTTTTTCTTATTTGAAGTCAATCCCTGACTATACTTTCAGTTATGTGGGTCTCTAAATTTAGA
Source organism: Myrmecobius fasciatus (assembly GCA_023553655.1). Taxonomy (NCBI): domain Eukaryota; kingdom Metazoa; phylum Chordata; class Mammalia; order Dasyuromorphia; family Myrmecobiidae; genus Myrmecobius; species Myrmecobius fasciatus. The sequence continues at coordinate 378,654 of JAJPUD010001116.1, read as the reverse complement.
GACCATTGCTTTAAGAGTCTCATTACCCAATTCCCTCTTAGCATTGCAAAACAGGTGATAATTTAACTCTTTGTTACTTTGTGACAGGTGCTAAGGCCAGATCTGGAAATGATGAAATCTCTGAAGAAAAAGGATCCCATACAGTGGCATCAGGAAGACTCCAGCAAGCTATTCCCCTAGAATCTGAGTTTATAAAAGCTTGTGAAGAGGAACATGGTGAGGACATGAGGCAGCTGATAATACCTGTTAGAAAGATAGTAAAGGAAGAGAAGCAAGATTGCCAAAGAATTGTGGACAAAGATAAGACAAGCTCCACAGGAGAGAAAAGCCAGAACTGTGAAAAACTGGGAGAAAGTTTCAATCTTGATTCAAAACTTGCTACACACAAGAGAATCCAGAATGCTTATGCATGTGATGAATGTGGAAAAGCCTTCAGTCAGAGTTCTACCCTTATTGTACATCAAAGGGTTCACACTGGAGAGAAACCTTATGAATGTCAGGAGTGTGGGAGAGCCTTCACAAGGAGTTCCCACCTTATACGACATTATAGAATCCATACTGGAGAAAAACCCTATAAATGTAATGTGTGTGGAAAAATGTTTAGTCAGGGCTCAAGCCTTATTGTCCATCAGGGAGTTCACACTGGGGAAAAACCCTATGAATGTCAGGAATGTGGGAAAACCTTCAGTCGAAGTTCACGCCTCATTGTCCACCAGAGAATCCACACTGGGGAAAAGCCCTATGAATGTAATGAATGTGGGAAAGCCTTCAGTTGTAGTTCTTATCTTATTGTTCATCAGAGAATCCACACTGGAGAGAAGCCCTATAGATGTAATGAGTGTGGTAAAGCCTTTGGTCAGAGTTCACATCTTATTTTCCATCAGACAACTCATGCTCGAAAGAAACATAAGCTAGCTGCACTGGTTAGAGCACCATCTTGACACAGGGCAAGGTTTCAGCTGTGTTAGGTCAGTAGATATTTCTGTACTCTTCCATTTGCCTAATAATAATGCTAGGTGCTATGGGAGTTAAGTTGAACATTGAACATCAATTGGATATAGATAAATAGAGAGGAGAAGGAAGGGCATTCCAGATGAAGGGAACAGAAAGAAGAAAGGCAGTAGGAGTGAGTTGTGTGTATGTGTATGTGTATGTGTATGTGTATGTGTATGTGTGGGGAGGGTTGGGGAGGGGTAGAATAGGAGGAATAGGCTATTAGTATGTAGTGGTAAAAATTTAATAGGTAAATTGGACCAAATTATGAGAACCTTAAGTTGAGAACTCAATAAATTTTCTGGACCTATGTATGAAATGAGCCATACTTATAATTGTTTTCAGTGATCAAATATATTTTGAGCTATTTTTTTTTTTCATATATATGGCCAAAAGATGAAAGGAGGAAGAGTCTTTAAGATGCAATAGAACCTCAAATCTTATGTAAGATCTAGATTTCCCATGCCATCCCCCAATGGGAAAGATTCTTAGCTGCCTCAGACCTTCATGAGGGAGAGTGGGTGATTTTCAGGGAAATGATGGCACTCCAAAAAGGGTAATTTGCCCCCCTTTTTAGAGTGAACAGGTTGGGTATGGGTAAGGTCATAAAGGAAAGAATAATCTGATGCACATTTTAAAACAGTACTGAGGGGCAGCTAGATGGCACAGTGACTAGCACACCAGCTCTGGAGGCAGGACACTAGTTCAGATCCAACCTCAGACATTTGGCACTAATTGTGTGACCCTGGACAAGTCACTTAACCCCAATTACCTTCTCCCAAAAAACAACCAACCTTCTCCTCCATGCCCTCATTTACAGAAAAGGCTACCTCCCTTACACAGTGAGAGAAAATTCATTTGGATCCCTACTCTACTAATTGGTATTAATCAATTTTATATTCTACATAAATCATATAGGGATATATGGGTTCTTATCCTGGGCCTCAAATTTTAATGTTCATTATTTGCTTACCAAATTATGGCTCACTTCCACAACCACAAAAATGCTGACAAAGATAGTGCTACTCTGTTTTGCTCCAATTCTATGTCCAAACCCAGCATGTTATGCATCTCAGATCATGAGAAGGATCTTTAGTCCATTCATTAGAGGGAACCACAGACCCTTTAATAAATAAAGTGCCATTGGCTAAGAGCTCTGCCACAGTTTCTTTTATTGTAGGTTGATAATTTTCATCTTCACAGCACTGTAGTTTAGTGTACTGGAAAGAAACACTAGATTTGGAGTCAGAGGACCTAGATTTGAAATCTGATCTTTTGCTTGCTGCCTAAAACTTCAGGCAAGTCACTTAACTACTCAGATTGAGATTATATGAAAAATTAGGGGATTCCACTGGATAATCTCTCCCCAGGCAAGCTGACTGGAGAAAAATTTGTACTGCATCCCTGCAAAGACTTTGATTTCTAAGATGTAGACAATTAAGAGAAATAAATGATCAAATAGCTGTTCCCAAATAGAAAAAGGGTCAAAAGATAATATTTTTCAATGCAATAGTGAACCTACTAATGATTCTATAAAAGCTTCAGATGACTAAGAAAAATGCAAATCAAAACCCCCAGCCAGAAAAATTGCAAAGATGACAATAACAGTCAATGTTGGAGGGGCTGTTGGAAGTTAAGCATGCTAGTGCATCACTGATAAGAGTTATGAATCTCAGTACAACCATTTTGGAAAGCAATTCAGAATTCAACTTTCTTTGAACTAGAGATTCCATTGCTGGGCATATATGCCCAGAGAGGTCAATGACAAAAGTTCCATATCCACCAAAATAATGTATGTGAACCTATGTTGGGATAGCTAATAACTAAAAACAAAGTGGCCCAAAATTGCAGTCTGAGTGGACAAGCTATGGTACCTGAATACTGTGAAATATTACTATGCTAAGAAACAAGCATGGCAAATAGGGAAAAACATGGAAAGACAATAGGATATTGAAGCAGTCAAGTAAGCAGAACCAGGAAAACTACACAATTACCAATAACCCCCCAAAAAAACTAAAACTGAAATTGTAGAGAATAATCTTGGATGCAAAGAACAAGGAGATAGCTCCCTTCATTCCATTACAAAAATTATGGTCTACAGATATGGAATAGTTATGCTGAATTTATTTCTTCCTTCTTATAAAAAGTCTTCTATAGATTAGGCAGGAGAGACAGTATTACAGGAGATCATCTAAGTAATATAAAAATATAACCAAATGCTTTTTAAATTATGATCCTAGTCAAAACTTGGTATCAGAGCTGATATGTTCATTCCAATAGCAATTTTTTGAAATTGCTGCCTAAAATTATTGTATAAAACTACATAACAATGTTTGAAAAAATATTTGATCTTGTAATTTGGCAAATGAATGATGGGAAAATTGCCCAGACATGTCACCCACAGCAACTGATCCCCCACACCAAGGGACCCCAGGGATTAAGAATAGTGTGGGGTTAGCAGGGGCAAGCATCCCAAGTGACAGATATTTCCCTCATCTGAAATGTCTTGGCAATAGCCTGACATATAACCTGGACATAGGAAATCTAGTGTCTTACATGTGCTTAGAAAGGGAAAAAAAGTAGCAGGCAGCTAGGAATGGAAGGTTGTGAACTTCAGCTTTGCCATGCCACTTCTGCAAAATGGCATTAATACTGAATTGTGAAAAATGGGGAAAACGGGAACCTCCTTTCTCCCTCATCTGCTTATTACAGTAAAATCTGTAAGTTCAAGGGAGAAAAGGGATGGAAAGTTCAAGCTATTGGGTGGTAAGGATTTCAATGCACTATGCTTGGTCTGACTAGTGTACCAGCTTCCCAGCTTTCTCCTAGTACATTAACATCCTTTCCAACTCGGCACTCATCAACACAACCGTTCCTTAATGTAAACTGCCTCAGCACTCCAATTTGCCAAGACATTTCAGATGCAGGCAAAAGTAGGTATATGTTTTCAGGAGGCAGACACCAACCGATTCTGAATGGATTTTCTCAGCTTAATAGGTTATTATGTGTGTAGTCCCAAGTTTGGGAACTTCAAGCACTAGATTTAGAGGTAAATTTCTTCCAACAACACACTCCTTAGAAAAGAAAGAGAGCCATGAATCTAAATCTCTGCTGCTTAAGTCTAGAAGCCAAGCTTTAGGGGTCCAGGAGATGTGGAATTTACATGCCATTTCTGGGGAAATCCATATCCTGGATGAAGAATGACTGTTTAGCAATCTCAGGGGATCTGGTGAGTTATTCTGAATGTTTTACTTACCCTTTTGAGTGCTTTGTGTCATCAATTTTCTGCAGTGTTGGTGAAACAGAGACTTTATTTCACCCAATACATTATATATTAAGTTTCTGTGTGGGAACTGGGGACCTTATTATCTACATTTGGGGAAACCCAGATATGAGCAACACACTAAGCTCCATTCTGGAAATTTCCCTGAAATAAAACTCCAGGATGGAGACAATGAATGAATTAGGGAGAGAAATCTTTTTCAGATCAGGTTCCCAGGACTTAATTTGGCCTCACATGAACTTTTAGGGGACAGCTGAGAAAAGACTTCGGCAATGGGTGACACTATTAAGAAAAATTAGGACTTTCTGTACTAATAGGAAGTAAATTTCTGAGTAGTATCTGATGAAAGGTGCACCCTAAGATTTACTCTATGGTAACATTACTATGGGTATATGCAATTAAAAACTTAAAGCAAGAAGACAAGTTTGGAGATCACTATAATTTATATAAGCTTTAGGTTAACTGAAAAATGCTCTAGCATTTATTCCGTATTCTTAGTCAAGCCAATACATAAAAATATCCATTTTAAGTCACAGGAGATTCTGGGTTGAATTTGCTTGTCAGCTGCTACAAAGAGAAATATGACATCTTCATTTGGACACTTGCTTCATGAGAGTTCTTCATTCTTCATTATGAAGTAGGCTTCCCCAGTTAGACTGTAATTCCAATGACAGGCATTTACCACCTTTCTCCCCACTTTCTGATGATGTGAAATTGTCTATGTCAAATGAATAGAGAATCTATGTTCTGTGTGTAGATGTTTATAAGATTTTGCTGCAGCCTGACTTAATAAATAAATACACTAATACATAAATAAATAAATAAAATACAATAAAATCCAGGGAACCAAATCTTTCTCGACAGGTAAGCTTTAGCTCTCAGATTTTCAAGTTCAGGATTTTAAAGAAAGATTTCATAGCATATATAACATGGAGTAGGCCCTTTAGTAATTTGCTTGATAAGAAAGAAAGAAAAAAAAAAAAGATCTGCAGTTGCTTGGTCCCTGGTTAAACCACTGATTAAGAAAACAGTCTTAAATCTTTTGACTTTATCATTGTGCACACTCGTTCAACACAGATATAAATCTTAGGTAAAGGAGAAGTTCATCACCAGCAGGGGAGACTACCAGGCGAAAATTCTTTTTTGGTCCCAGCAATGGTAATTGGGCCCAGTCACCCTACCTCACATCATTAACTATCTGAAACAAGAGGTATAAATCCTTACCCAAGCAATATATTTCTCAAACATTAGAATGAGCCAGATAGAATTTAATGACTCCCTGAGGAAACAAGAAACAAAACATTCCCAAAATAATTCTCAGGAACATTATAGCCGCACACAAACTGGAAGGAGTCAGAAAGAATTCAAGTGCCAAGAAACTACAGTAAGGTCACATAAGATTTAGCAGTCACCATTATAAACAAGGGGAGTTTAAAATACAATACTACAGAAGGCAGAAAATCCAGGTTTATAATCAAGAATAACTTATTCAACAAAACTGAATATAACCTACAGGGCAAAAAAATGCACCTTTAATATATAGAAGACTTCCAAGCATCTAAGACCAATTATATCTAAACTTTGAAATGTGAAAACTATAATGAAGAAAACACAAAAATAAATGAGTGATTATATAAGACTAAACAAGGATAAACTGTTTACATTCTAATATGGGGAAATGATACTTGCATCCCCTCAGGATCATATCAGCAGCAGCATCATAGAGACAGTCTAATAAGATAAGAGTGCCTGGTGATTAATTTTTCTGTATTGGTGATTTTAAATGGGAGAAAAAAAGAAATATACATGTGGGAGAAGTGCAGGTAGAAGAAAATTGAGGGAAATTACCTGATGTAATTTGGCTGCACAAGTAGATTATACAAAAAAAAAAAAAAAAACAGGGTAGGAAAGTAACATCTGAATCTCTTTCTCATCTTAATTTGTGAAAAGGGTAAGGATATGTATACATACATGTGGAATTGAGCACAGAAACACATTTCATTCAATAGGAAACAAGAGAGTAATTTAAGTTAGAGATTAATGAGAAGCAAACAATACAAATACACATACATTTAAAAAAAAAAAAAAAAGCAAAAACTTTGAAATACTAACACTATAGTCAAGAAAACTCAAAAATAAAACCAAGGAGGATGGAGGCAAGATGAAGGATTTAAAAGAAGAAAAGATTAGAATTAAGGTTAAGTTGTGGGTAAAGGAAAGAAAAGTCTGAAAACAGAAGCAGATGGCATCTCCAGCTGTCTACACATACCTTGAAGTGAACATATCTAAAGTGGAACTCATTCTCTTTTCCCCTAAACACTCCTAAATTGTCTTATCCCTGTTGAAGCTAACACCATCCTCCTCACATCCAACGTTAGCAGAATCTGTTGATTCCACCTTCCTAACATCTTTTATGATACTGATATTGTCTTGGTGAAAGCCTTCCTCATCTCACACCTGGACCACTGCACAAGTCTTCTGATTGATCTCCTTAAATTTCTCCCTGCTGTAGTCCAAAGCTTCTTAAACTGTGGGTTACAACCTCATATGTGAAATTAAGACTTATCAGTAAATGTCTGATTTGTATAACTATTTTACATATCTATTTACCAAGGATTGTCTAAAAATTTCTGGGGTGAAAAAGGAATTGTAAATGGAAAAAGTGTAAGAAGCCCTGGTCTAGTCCAATCTCCACTCAGCTATCAAACTGATCTTAAAGGTTAGGTCTGACCCAAGTTGTTCCTGTTTAATAAGCTTCTCTTGACTCCCATTTTACTTCCAGTAGGACTGACCTGCTTGCTGTTCCTCAAATAAGATGTCCAACTCACCAGCTTGAGGAATTCATTGGTTTTCTCCCATGGTTGGAATTCTCTTCCTCCTCACCTCTGCCTTTTGGCTTCTTTCCAAATTTCTTTTTTTTTTTTTTTTAATTCAAAATTTTTATTTTTGTTGAGGTAATTGGGGTTGATTTGCCCAGGATCACACAGCTAGGAAGTGTTAAGTGTCGAGACCAGATTTGAACTCGGGTCCTCCTGACTTCATAGCTGGTTCTCTATCCATTGTGCCACCTAGCACTCCTTCCTCCCAAATTTTAACAAAAACCTCATTTTCTGCAAGAAGCCTTTCCCAACCCACCCTAAATGTAACTGCCTTCCTCCACTAAAGTTATCCAATTTATCCTCTGTATATTTTGTTTATATATAGCTGTTCCTTTCTCATTAGACTGTATCTTGGGACTGTATTTTTGCCTTTTGTTTTCCTAGTGTTTAGCAGTGTCTGGCCCACAGCAGATGCTTAATAAATGATTTGACCCCATTCTCTTCCAAACTTTCTATTACTGCTAAGGGCACTACCATAGTTCTAGTCAGATGCAAAACTTCTAGATATTCCATATAACAATTGCTGGCATTTATGTAGCCCTTATTACATGCCACTATGCTAAACACTTTACCAATTATTTCATCTGATTTTCACAACCCTAGGAAGGTGCTATTATCATCATCCTTATTGTATACTTAAGGACACTAAGGCAAACAGATTAAATGCCTTACTAGAAGTCACAACTAATGAGCATCTAAGAGCAAGTCTGAATTCTGGTCTTCTTGATCCCAAAGCCATCACTTTGGCCACTATGCTAGCTACCTGACATATCTAATCATGACTTTTACCTTCACAATGTCTCTTCTCCCTACTTGTACAGTCATCATTCTTATACAAGCCCCAGTCACCTCTCCTTTAGCCTCAATAACTTTCTAACTGGTCTCACTGCCTTACTTCTCTCTACTCTAATTCACTTTCTATTCAGCTGCCAAAGTGATCCTCCTAAAGTCTAATCATGTCATGCCTCTGCTCAAACTCAAGTAATTTATTACCTCCAATATCACATATAAAATCACGTTTAGCACAGAAAGCCCTTCATAACCTTTTCAGTCTTCTACTTTACTATCCTCCATGAGTTCTACCAGCCAGCTACACAGGGCTGCTTGATGTTCTCTGCATGAACCATTTCTTAACTGAAATGCTCTGTTCCATAGTTAGGTTCCCTGATTTCAACATTCAGCTCAAATCAAAGAGCTTACGAATACATATTTGTTTACAGGCTTAATGGTCCCATCAGAATGTGAGCTGTCTGAATGCAGGGACTGTTTGTTTTTGAATCCAGTATTTAATATAGCATATACATACAGTGTTTAATAAATGCTTGTTGATTGATTCTGAAGGGGAGGAGTACTTCAGTAACTGGGCACAAGACTAATAGGAGTGGGAAGTGGTTAGAGAAAGGCATATGCGATAGCTGTTCTAACAATTCAAGAATAATGAAAATTCACGAAGATTTGATGATCAATTGCACAAAGTTGGTAAGAAACATGTCAAAAATGACATCAACCTTGCAAACCTGATACTAAGAAGAAGGTAAGAACAGGGCAAGGAGAGTGGTTTTGCATCAGGGCAACCAAACTATTACTAAGTATAAATCAACTATAACAATGATAGTAGTTGGACTTTATCACATCTGCATTCAAGTCTCAATTTTGCCACTTATCAATTACATGGCCTAGATAAGCCATTTCATGTCATGTCTCTTTAGTTTCCCTCATCTACAAAATGAATCAGATCAATGCAATGCTTTATAAATGTCTACTTAGCAATAATCAAAAAAAAATGAATTCTATAAAGGTGCGAGTGATTGCATTTGGTGATGGTTTTAGATTTTTAAGTCTCCTCTGATAGTTTCCAAAATCATAGGTTAATGGATCAATTTCACATTTGTTTATGGGACAGCTCTTTAGATACAGATCATCAGAGGGCTATGTTTCTAGCAGTCTGGAAAAAGAGTTCAACTTGGCATTTTATTATCACTTGATTCAGGAACTGCCCTCCCCTAATCAGACTGAATCAAGGTTTTATATTTAATCAGTCAAAAAATTTATCTGGTTATGAATTAACAATTATTTATTATATTTAAAATGCAACTAATAAATTAAGGTATTCATTTTATTTTCAAAATTGGAAATGACTGAGTGCATAACTTCACTGGTTGAAATCTAACTAGGCTATATACCTCTGATGTGAAAAGAACTGAAATGCAGTAACACACAAATCAACATACAAGTGTAGAGTAACATGTTGTCCCTCTGCAGTCATACAAAAGGGTCATCTATAATTGCTTGGTGCATTTAGGTTGTGAGCAAAAGTAGACGTTTGTGAAATGATTAATCTGAGTACAGACTAGCTACAGAACAAGGAATCAATATAAATGCTTGGTTCCATTAACACTGAGCTCTAACCAATGGAGGAATCTGGTGTTTCTTTCGGGAATGAGTTGCCTGATGGAGAATGAGATGCGAATTCTGACTAAAGGCTTTCCCACACTCATTGCATTGATAGGGTTTTTCCCCAGTATGTATTCTCTGATGTACAATGAGATATGAGCTGCAACTGAAAGCTTTCCCACATTCATTACACTCATATGGCTTCTCCCCTGTGTGGATTCTCTGGTGGACAGTAAGTCCTGAACTCCGACGGAAGGCTTTCCCACATTCATCACATTCATAAGATTTCTCCCCAGTGTGGATTCCCTGATGTACAATCAGATTTGAGCTCTGACTAAAGGTTTTCCCACACTCATTACATTCATAGGGCTTTTCTCCAGTATGGATTCTCTGATGTCGAATAAGATGGGATCTCTGACTAAAGCTTTTCCCACACTCATTGCAAAGAAAAGGTTTTTCCCCAGTATGGATTCTTTGATGCACAGTAAGGTTTGCACTCTGACTGAAGGTTTTTCCACACTCTTTGCAGGCATAGGGTCTATCTGCAATGTGGATTTTTTGTTGTGAAATGAGATGTGAGTTCTGACAAAAGCTATTTCCATCCTGTCTACATTTCTGGCTTCTTTCTTTGGCAGAGTTTTTCTTGCCTTTGACTGCCACTTGCCTGAAACCTCTCCTTTCTCTCTTCATTGTTCTTTTTTAGGATTTCCCCTACCCCTTTAATCTCCTACCTTCTCTGAAATTGAATCGTTAGAGCAAAAGACTTTGGAATCTGAGGTTATAATGTGTGTGCCTCTTTTTCTTTTAAATTTTTGTGATTTGAGGTTATCTCCTGGTTCATCCTGATGTGAATTCTTTAAAATGAAATAAGTTCTTTATATTTCCAGCTCCTCTCTTGAAGAAATTTGCTTGTCCTTGACTCTCACTTGCCTTAAGTCTTTTTCTTCTCTTCAGTCTTTCCTTTGCAGAGTTGTTTCCTTCCTGAATTTTGAAACTTCCATTTTCTTCAGAGTTCTTCCAAACTCAAGTCCCTGGGAACTGTTCCCTTTCAGAATCCTCCTCTTTAGTCCTGTGTAATTTTGCTTCTTCAAAAATTCCTTCTTATGAAATTTTAAACTTGCTCTCACCATCTGACAAGAGACAGAGACATGTATAAACCATATATTCCTCATGCCAAGGAAAAAAATCTCAAGTGACATGTACTTTTAGTATATGACTTAAAATTTTATATGCCTGAAAAAATGACTTCCTATTGTGAGAGGAAGTAGGGAATGAAAAAAGATAAGGCTAAGACAGTGACAGAAACCAGAGCCGGACTGAAATTAAAATATCTCATGATTTCTGAACATGAAATTTTGCTGCATTATAAACCATGCCATTTGACAACCATCTGCCAGGGCTATACCTTAAGTTCATACCTCTCTTCACCCATGGTCAACTATTTCTAAGCCAAGTAGTGCTATGAGTAATGAACTTGCCTCTTACAAGGGCTGTTCTGTTTGGGAAGGGAACTTAAGAAATACTATGTACTATCACTGGGAATTATGGAGAACCACAAAGAAAATACATAAGAAAAGGGAAAAAATAATTCCTCCTTTTCCCACACCTCACAAGTAGGAAAAAAAAAAATTTAGGCAGGATGGCACTTTTTCACATGTCTTCAAAGCTATAAAAATAAAATACAAAATATATAACAGAGATCTTTAGTAAAAATGTTTATAAAAATTTATGAATGCTAAAAGAATGTTACAAATGTGTTAGTTTTCCCCAAAATTTTCATCTTATTCTCCCTATATCATTTCCCCATGGTTTCAACCTTTCTGGTAATTTCATATCTCCATCAAATCCTTTGAAAACAACACAAAAATCCAAGTGGTAGAGGTAATAAAGGGAAGACATATAGTGGCTGGAAAGAAAAGATGAGCAACTTTAAGCACACGCTCAGCCCTACTGTCTTTTCCCAAGTCTTATATTTGTTTAGTTATGGTAATTTGCAGAAAAAAACAAAACAAAACAAAAACAAACAAACAAACAAACAAAAAAAAAACCCACGATTTTCTAGTTCTGGATCCCAGAGAAAGAAATATCTCACATCAAGCTCTCTCTTAGTGTAAAACTGGAACATCTTTTCTCAGTTCCTTTTCTTTTTTTTCCCTCTGTTCTTGATTCATTTTGGTTCTTCCTCTCTCAAACTTCCTTTCCTATTCTCTTTTCACTTTCCCTTTTCCTCTATTTCTTTTCTATATTTTTCTACCCTTTTCTCTTTCATTTTTATCATTCTTTCCCCCCCTTTTTTTACTCCATGTACCAAACATCTCCTTTTCCCCACTTCTACCTCTTTTTTTCATTGTCAAGCACATACTTCTTTCAGCTTATCATTAACTGCTTGATGCCCATCTCCCCCCCCACACACACACACATATCATTTCAAATATGTGTTTTGAGGGTATACCTCCAATTTAGGTAGCATGGAATTTAGAGATCCTGTGGTAAACTTCCAGACATGGTGAATGAAATTTATCTCAAAAGTTAGAAGAATAAGAAAGAGAATACTAAGTCACAACAAAAATATCTTGTTTTCAATCACAAACAAAATAGATACTCATACAAATGAATTACTGTTGAGGGGATAGGAGGCAGAAACCTCTCTGCCACAGACTAGATATGGAAGTAATCCTAGCTGCAGTTCCCAAGGCTTCTTTCTCCTGTCTTTTTGTAGTGGGACCTTGAAACTGAATTTAACTCCTCCCCAAGAAAAATTAAAGAACCCTCCCAAAATCAGGATTAAAAAAAAGTAGAAAAAAAGAGGAAAGATTTATAGAACCTGTATTCTCACATAATAAACACAGAAACTTAGTGATCTGTCTTCTATCACATAGCAAGTTAGTTAACAGAGCTGAGAGAAAACTTCAAGTCTTGCCACTCCTTCTTCAATGTTCTTCACACTACACTGATTCATCTTGGCAAACTACCTGACACTTTTTGCTCATGATCCAAAATCCCCATCCATGATTTTCATGACTCCACTATCTAAACATCCACTGAAGGATGAAATAAGCCAAATTATCCCAAGACATGATTTATTTCTAAACATTTGTAAAAGAGTAGGAATGAAGAATGGGAAAGAAAATTCAGAAAACAGTTCCCTAAAGTCAGACATGGCTGGGGAATGGAAGGAAGACCACAAACATTTGGTTTAGTTTTCCTGACCTATTTGGAGAATAACATAATGATATTCCCTCAGGTTGACATACTGGCATCAATCAACTAAAAATTTTTACCGGAAAAACTAATACAAGGTTCTCTACCAAAATGTTTACACTATTCCTTCATATCCTTCCCAACTGTCTCAGTAAGGGCAGGTTGGCCATTATTTCTTAGGAGCAATGGGTTATAAAGTTACAAAGGCTTGAAGATGAGAAGCTTCCTAAGAGAACTAGCCAAAAATGGAATGGGATGCTTTGGAAAGTACTGGTTTCTTCTTCTTTGAAGGTCTATAAACCATAAAGAATATATTTCTATAAAATTCTAAGATGTAAAAAGTTATAGGGTTTATTATATATGTCAATAAATTTAATTGCTGAGACTTCAACCTACATCTTCTGATGCTTTTTCCAATACCATGCTTCCCAGTTAAGATAGCCAATCTGAAAGCTGCTTGCAAGTACAATTCCAGCTCACAATTGTTTGTTTGTTTTTTAAATGGACAAAGGACTCGTACTTATTCATATAAGAGGTGTATGGTATACTACAAAGAGCCAGAAGAGTTGCCTTCAAACCCTAGTTCTGACACTAACAGGAAAAACACAGACAAGTTACTTTTCTTTTCGGGGCCCAAGTTACTTTACCCAAAAAAGCAGAATAATGTTCTTTATAAGTCTCAACAAGGTTGTTGTGGAAAAAGTATCTTGTAAAACTTTACATGTTACTTCAATGAGTTGTCAGTTTACAAAACCTTTCTTCCTCATTCCCAATATATAATTACAAAAAACTATAAACTGTGCCCAATATATCAAATCAACAGACATTTAATAGGCACTGGTGATAGGGATAAAAAGAAAAGCAAAAGGAAACTACTCCCTGCTCCAAAGAAGCTCAAAGTCTACAGGAGGGAATGAAGAGTGATTTTTTTTTTTCCCTTCACATTCCCAAACAACTATCAGGAAGTTCTGCATACAGCAGGTGCTTAATAAATGTTTGCTGACTTGTGTGACAAAGCTTCCTCCATCTGCAAAATGAGATGGTTAGCCAAGATCCCAAAGTTCACTTTTAAGATCTGACAGTCTAGATTCTAAGGATACTTCCAGTTCTGCCACTGTATTTTTTTTAAATCATTCTGATGTTCAAATTAAAATGTTAAATTCTATGTTTTAAAATTCAGAGATTTGCTTTATGATCCAATCTAAGAAATCAAATGTAATGGATGTTTTTAATCCCTATACAACACTCAGTTTAATTAAATTTTACAGCTATTTCCTGAAAATCTTACTAAATTGGTATTTTTGGACTTACAGAATCCGATCCACTAGATTATATACCACGACTCTCAGGTCCTCCTCCTGACTACTCACTTACATGAACTTTTTTTTTTTTTCCCACTTACAGGAATTTCAAAGCCGGTTAAGTTTAGCAAAGTAGGTAACCTATCACCTCTGGATGATCGCTCTCCCAACAAAGAAACTCTGAAAAATGTCTTATGGGTCATAAGATCAAGTAATGTTTAGGTAAAGGGGACTTTAGAGATCACTTAAAACAATCGTTTAATTTTGTGGATGAGGACCCGAATCCTCGAAAAGACAAATAAGGATTTGTTTTCGGGCGAGTGCGAAGACACTAGTGTCACAGCCAGGACCGAGTTCCCATGACCTCGCCCAGACCCCATAGCCCAAAAAATGAATGGGAATTGCCCCTTCCCCGGGGCTCTCGTGCTCCAAGGTCCTGCCCAGGTAGTTGCCACGTTTGCTCAAGTCTTCCCCCGACCTGCTGACTTCTCAAACCCTAGCTCCAGAAGGATGAAGTAAAGCAGAACCAACCCAAGAAGGGTGCCCCTGACCCCGCAAGGGGCACGTTGCGGGACAAGGAAGCCATTGTTCCTTCTTAACAGGTCTCACTCTCAGCCCAGGTTGAGAGACTCGGGAAAGGGAAGCGGCTCCAGAGCCCAAATCTACTCACCGACACAGAGGGAAAACAGGGAGTAGTTATCGGACAGGGAACCACCGGCGCGCAAAGGCAGTGAAATCCCTCGGCGGAACTTGAAGCAAGCGGAAGCCAGTCATTACATCACTTCCCGAAACTTCCGCTTCCTTTCTAGAATCGGTCTGTTGTTCCTCGTCTTACTGGTAGAAGGCGCACGAGGACTTTCGACTCATGGAGGAGAGGGACCTTCAGGGTTTTCATTAGAAGTTATGGAGGATGGGAGCAGTTAGGTGGCGCAGTGGATAGAGCACCAGCCCTGAAGGCAGGATAGACCTGAGTTTCAAAATTTGATCTCAAACACTTAATACTTCCTAGCTGTGTGACCCTGGGCAAGTCACTTAACCCCAGTAGCTCCCCCCCCTAAAAAAAAAAAAAGTTATGGAGGACGTAGAGTAGCAGTCAGTTTTAGAGCACAATTCGTCAGTTGGACTGAGGGGTAGGATAAGAATGCCCCAGAGCTTATAATATAAATATAGTTGTTAACTGGAAATTAAATTGTGTCTTTGGCATTCCTTTTTTCTACATTTACACAATCAGATTTATCCTACACTCGTGTATTTCTAAAGCGGAAAAAGATCTTTGTTTATCCCAGAAACTATTTCCATCCAAAGGTTGCATGTCATGTAGCTCATGGACAGCAACCACAGCATCATCAGGGGATGCTCTTTCTTCTTGTCATAGTCCCCGTTGGCAGGCTGGAGTACTCCCAAGGACCTCTTCTCAAAATCATGTTTTTCAACGCATAAAATAAAACACTTAGGAGTCAGTCAATAAACATTCAATAATGGTTTACTATGCACCAGGCAGGTGTTATGTCAAGTGCTGGGAATATAAAGAAAGAGATAACAGAGGACTCTGCTTTCAAGCAATTCACAGTTTAATAGGAAGATCCATAAGGAAACAACGATATGCAAACAAGATTTATACAAGATAATAATCAACAGGATATAAGAGAAAACACTAGAATTAAGAGGGATTGGGAAAGGCTTCCTTTAGAAGATGGCATTTTAGCTAGGACAGGAAGAAAATCAGAGGGTACAGATGAGGAAAGAGAACATTTCAGAATGAAGAGACAGTGAAAATGTGGGAAATTGGGATATGAGGACGAAATGTGAAAGTTGTTCCAAAAATAACAACATAGAAACTCTATCAGTTTGTTGTGCCTCAATTTTCCAGTCTCAGTTTCCCTGAACTGTTCTGCCTCAGTCTTTCTGGTGGCAACCTCCCCTTCCTAGTTATTAGAACTCAGATAATTAGGGTTGCAGAGGTATAGCTACTGGCATTTCAAAGAGTTATAAACTTCCAGATGGCTTGTCTCAAATACCTAGAAAAACCATTTATCTTTATGACCCTAGACTCAGTGGCTCCTAGCTTCTTCCTAAACTTATCAGAATTTATGATCTTTCCTCCATACTTGTCAGAACTGAATTTATGGTCCTTTCCTGGAACTTCCATCCCCTCAGTGCTGTACCCCTCCTTCTGCCTTTGTTTCCCCAAACGCTGGAGCCCTATAAGAGTCCCTGGAGCCCTTCATTCCCTGCTAAATACTTTGAGACAATAATCCGACTCAGCCGACTAGTCATAAACTTATTAAAAATTTCTAATCTCTATCCTGTTTCAGTTTCTCCAGCATTACAAGTTCAATGAATTTTATTTTGCTTTCAATTTTATAAACCTCCTTTGATGTTCAAGATTTCTTTTTTTAATTTAATTGGAGTTTTTCCCGTTTTTTTTGTTTTGGTTTGGTTTTTTTTTTTTTTTTTTAGCTGCATGCCCAATTCACTGATCTGCTCTTTCTCTATTTTGTATATGTAAATGCTTAGAGACATACATTTTCCTCAAAGTAATAGTTTGGCTGCATCCAACAAATTTTGATATGTTGTATCATTGTTGTCATTTTCTTTTATGATATTGATTCCATTATTTATTCACTTTCCAATTAATTATTAACCCACATTGCAAGGGTCACTTATTCAATGTAATTTTTATTGCATTTTGGTCCCAAAATGCACATTAAGTATTTCTGCTTTTCTGTATTTATTTTTGAAGTTTTTATGTTCCAATTGGTGGCCAATTTTTATAAAGGTACCATTTATTTTAGCTGAGAAAAGGTATACTCCTTTCTATAACCTCAATATTTCTAGACATCTATATCTGGCTTGAAGCAGATTTAAAAACCATCAGAGAAGAGATGATTTTGAATCCATGAAAACTGATGAGGTCACCAAGTGAAATAGTAGAGTAAGAAGAAAAACATTCCCAGAATAAAGAACATTAAGGTTAGCATAATTAGCAAGTATGATGACCTGGAGGAAGATCCAGCAAAAGAACCTGAGAAGAATCAGTTAGATAGATAGAAGTGTTATAAAATCTACTAAGAAGAGAGTATCAAGAAAAGGGCAATTAACAATGTCAAATGCTGCAGGAAGATTAAAGACTGAGGAAAGACCATTAGATATGGCATTTAAGATGGGCATTAGTCCCTTGGAAAAAACAATTAAAGTTAAGCAATGAGGTCAGAAGTCAGATTGCAGAGACTTAATTAAAGAGTGAGAGGAAAAGAAGTAGAATTTATTATACACAGCCTTTCCAAGGAGTTTAACCACAAAAGGGAGAAGAAATATAGGATGATAGCTGGGGGAAGGGGAGTGGGGAAGGGAAGCAGGAGGTGTTTGACAAATCAAGTGACAGTTTTTTTGAAAAAGGAGGAAGCATGAGTATGTTTGTTGGCAGTAGATAAGGAGCCAGTAAACATGAAAAGATTTTAAGATAAATGAGAGAGTGGGGATGATAGTGGGGACATTCTACTGGAGGAGATGGGATGAAACAGGATCATTCTGCTAGAGAAGATGGGATGAAATGGGATCTCTTGTGCACACAAAAGGGTTTGCTTTGGAAAAAAAAATAAGGTAAAGCTACTTCTTCATGTAAGATATGGGTAGAAAGCATCTGGATAATTTGAGGTAAGAAAGAAGGAAAAGGGGGGAACCCTCTTGGCTAATGTCCTTAATTTTTTTCTCAATAGTATTTTATTTTCCCAAATATATATAAAGATAGTTTTCAACATTCATTTTTGTAAGACTGTTTTTCAAATTTTTCTCTCTTCCTGCCTTTCCTTCTCCCCTCCCTAAGACAGCAAGCAATCTGATATGGGTTAAATATATGCAATCCTTTTAAACATATTTCCCTATTTGTCCTGTTGTACAGGAAAAATCAAGACTGAAAAGAAAAGAACCATGACAAAGAAAAAGCAAACAAATGAAAAAATAAAGATGAAAATACTATACTTTGATCCACATTCAGTCTCCCTAGTTCTCTCTCTGGATGGGGATGGCATTTTCCATTCCAAGTCTATTGGAATTGTCTTCAATCACTACATTGCTGAGAAGAGCCAAGTCCGTCATAGTTGATCATTACATAATCTTGCTATTATTGTAATAATATAGCTCATTTCACTCAGCATCACTTCATTTGAGTCTTTCTAGGCTTTTCTGAAATCAGCTTGCTTATCATTTCTTACAGAACAATAATATTCCATTACATTCATATCCCGTAACTTATTGAGTCATTCCCAACTTGGGCATCCATTCAGTTTCAAATTCCTTGCCACTGAAAAAAGAGCTGCTATAAATATTTTTTTGTACACAAGAGTCCTTTTCTCTATTATGTCCTCAATTTTTTCTAATATGAGGCAAGGTCCTCAGCTGAGAGTATGTGACAAGAAGTCATGGGAGGATTGAGGAAAGATAAAAAAAAAAGTCTGGAAGAGCTTTTGTCATGAGAATAAAAACTGATTATGTAAAATTAGTTATCAATATTTTTTTTAAGTTTACAGATGCCAAATTAAACATAAGAGGACTTTTCAGAAAGCCCTGGAGCTGACCTCACCCATCTCCTCTGAAATTCTAGGCTGATTAAATCATTTAAAGTTTCTGAGCCTGAGTTTCTTCATTTGCAATGTGGAAATGATACCAATAATTGTTATTCCTAAAGGAATTTAAAGTTTACAAAGCACTTTTGAGGAGACAGACCACAAGGACAGAGGAAGTAGTACTTGTGTAATGTAGCCCAGAGATGGCACTGACTCATTCATAGTGCCCTAACATTGGTATCTCCTTTTCTCTCAAAGTTGACTAAATCACCCCTAACAGAACATCACACTAGCAGGTCTTTGGGTTTTCCCAAAATGAAAGGATATACTCCCAATGAATTAAGCTCCCTCTCCCAACCAACTTGCTTCCTATTTACACACTCACAATGACACCATTGACTCTTAAAAATGAAACATTTACTAAATAAGAAAGCAAAAGTAACAACAATGATAACATTTACTTAACAGAAACCAAAAGCAGAAATGATGATAACACTTAACAGAACAGTGGTTCTCAAAGTGTTGTCTAGAGAATCCTGGGGGTCTCTGAAATGCTTTCAGAGACTCTGCAAATTCAAAATTAGTTTTTATTCCTAATATGGTAAAAAAATGAGTAAATATAACCCACAGAAACATTTGGACATGGGATAACTATGATTATGATGTATAGCAAGGCTCTTAGAAAAAAGGGATTTAATTTGACAGAAGCTTTTAATAGAAATGAGGCACTTAATTTGACAGCTGTAAAGAGATCTGTAATTTTCTTCAATATGATATATAATGACCTTAATAATTTAGATTTCTCAGAGCTCCCATTTCATCAACAGATTCTGGCTTGGCAGTCAGAGACTCACAATGCAGCCTAAAGTGATTAATTAATTCCTGAAAACACTCTCACAATTACTACATTCCTAATGCCTATGTAAGTGAAGAGAATCAAAGATTACAGAACTCTGATTCTGTATTTCATAAGCATTTCCCAAGTCTTAACACAATCAACTGTTCCCACAGGATACTTGTATTGTCTGGCACTCCTGGGCTTACCAAGAGAAAGTGCTGGAACTTTAGAATTGTATTCTAATCTCCCTTTCTGCCTTCCCTTCCCACTTGTGATTTGTGCTTATAATTTTTGCCTTTACTGCAGCAGGGGGAGCTTTCCTTCTTAAGAGAACTACAGGTTTACAAACTGAATTTCTCACCCTGAAATTAATTAAATTAAATCACTATTTGATTTCTGGAACCCCTGTCTTTGGCCTGCTCTGTTCCATCTCCAGCCATTTTCCATCCCAGGTTAAACACCAGTCCAACAAAAAAATTTTCTTTTAACACAATTGAGCTGCAGCTGCTCAGTTGGGCAGAAAAAAGGAAATCTGGCTAACGGGGGGAGCCAGTTGGACCCAACATCCTATCAGCTTATACAGAAATTGATTCACACTCCTTAATCCATTATGATTAATAAGGATAAAACTATATATGTAATTAAAGAATGTGATTAAACATAAGTGATTGGTCAATAATTATTAATATTCCACAATTTCCTCCTTTGATTCCTGGGAGATATGTTCCCCATGAATCATCATTATCCAAAGACCTCAATCTAGTTCAAACATAAGTCTAAAGACTTAACTCTGTTTGTAGAAAGGCTGATCACCGAAGTAAAAAGCAGGTTATTATTAAACATTATATAATTCAGCATATTCTTGTTCCTCAGGGGCATCACCTCCAACTATCACAATGTATTTAGGAATCAACTTGGAGCATGCTTTAGTACAACAATTAGCACAGAGTTGAACAAAGGCAGGGAGAATTATAATGACAGCCAGGATAATGAAAGCCCATTTAATGACAGTGACAAATATACCACTCCCTTGAAACCAGGAAAATAGTAAGGCAAACCAAGAAGGCAAACCCCACCAGGAATCATTTTCTTCTGTGGGGGTTTCAATGATAATTTGTTGAGTATCTGACAAAATTTGTTGAAGCTCATGGGCATTGGTGACAATATCTCCTGACTGGTTGATGTAGGAGCAGCTCGTTTTGTTCATGAGTGAGCAGGGGCCTTCCTGGGCAGTGGCGAAGAGGTCTAACATCAGACGGTGCTGCAATATCAGCTTTGCAAGGGAGTCAATTTCCACTTGTGGGGAGCTAATGGCACTGGTTGTTTGAGCTATGGCCTGAGTTGTGTGCTTCACTAACTTCTCAAATTTGGCAGAAATATTCCCGATAGACCGAAACACTCTGTTTGCACCCAATATGGTCCAAAATACTCTCTCAACATGTTTAGAATGTTGCACCCAATTCTGTACATTAGGGCTTCTTTTGTACATGTCTCTTCTTTTACGTGAATGCCTAATAGAACTCTCACTAGACTCTACAAGCTCAATGCAATCTCTGGCTGCAGGATTAATTCTACATAAAAGAGAAGGCTGGTAAATTTTATCTTTTGTAGTTTTTTGTATTTCACAAATTAGACCTCCTTTCTTTTTATCTGGTACACAATTAACGTTTCTTCCAGTCTTATGCTCTTTGGCAAAATAAGACTTTAAAGTAGGTATTTTGGGCCTTGATTTAGACCTCAACATTCCAAAGACAAAGGGTGACAAAACTAAGATAATCAGAAAGTAGCAGTAAGGGAGCTTGGCAGTTATCATAATGAGCAAAAAGAAAATGAGTATTATTCCAGGTAGAGTGTACAATAATCTCCCTAGGTTAGCTAATCTCTCAGAGTTAGAAGGCTGTGTGTTAGTTCCCTGATCTTCTAAAGTGGTTGTATTAGAAATGACAGTGGCTATTATGAGAATTAAGAAAAGAAGGTGGAAAAGGGCAAGTTGTGGGTCCAATTCTATTTGTGCAATTCTACATATAATTACTCCAAAAATTATGAAGGCAAAAAAATTGGAAAGGAAAAAAGCACTCACCCTGAAGTTTCTGATTCTTTTGTTTTCTTTCTTTTTTGCTGAGGCAATTGGGGTTAAATGACTTTGCCCAGGGTCACACAGCCAGGAAGTGTTAAATGTCTGAGACCAGATTTAAACTCAGGCTTCTTGACGTCAGGGCTGATACCTTATCCACTGCACTATCTAGCTGCCCTTTCTTTAAGTTTTCAGAGATGTTTACTCTCGTGTGGAGGACTATCAGGATAGCAACAATATCTAGGGCACTGTAGGCCTATCATACTATCTTGGTTCAAGGGCTACTGATTCCAGGGCAGATTTTACATGTGAATAGTGTATCCAACAGTCCTTTTCTCCAATTTTGACTGCAGTTAGAGTGATAAGAAGTACTTGGAAAGAGTCTTCCCAGCAGGGTGAGTTTCAACAGATTATTGGAAGCTCTTGATACAGACTTTACCCCCGGGAATAGAAATTGTCCAGCAAAAAGTCCAAAGGTCCCATCTGTACTTGAGGTTCTTTCAGATTATTTTGAACTTCCCATATGTAAGAAGCAACCGATGTGTCTTCTCCCAGAAAAGATATTTATACTGGAAAAAAAGGTTTTGTTTTAAGAGGAGGGTGACCAAAAATTGTTTCATAAAGAAATATAAGCAATTCCCCATCTCCTCCCCGACTACTCCACTGATAGAACAAAGGAAGAAGAACATCAAGCCAATTTAGGTGAGTCTCAGAGCATAAACTTGCCAATTAGAGTCTTAAGTTCTTTATTCATATATTCAACTTGGCCTGAGCTTTGAGGATGATAGGTAGTATAAATATTTGGGGTAACTCCAGGAGTATAGTAGATCTGAGAAAACACAGTGTCAATAAAATAGAACATATACCTCTCCTTTCCTACCATCCCAGTCAGAATCAATTTAAGCTGACAGGCCAAAACAGGAACACTCTTTGAGAAGAATTTTAATAACTGTCAGCAATGATCTTGGATCCAGGGAATGTCTCAACCTAATGTGCAACCTCGTCAGCAATTACAAGGTCATATCGATAATGGCCAGCTTTTGGCATGTTGATAAAATCAATTTATAAGTGCTCAAAATTAATATATTCTATATGGTGCTCTCTGAACATCATGTTATCAAAGGCAAATTAGTTAAACACTTAGCATATTAGGCAAGTAGTACAAATGTAGGTTGCAATAGAGATGATACCAGGAGCAACCCAAGACCACTTTAATGTTTTCACTATTCCCTGAGTGCCATAGCTGCCCCTCTAACGAACAAAAAGACATATCTATTAATAGAAAGTCCGAAGGAGGAACAGCTTACCTTCCATAAATCACCCAAATCCAGAAGACCTGTTTAGCCTAAAACTGCTGTTTTCACTTGTCAATTCTGTGTCATTATAGATCAAGACAAGGCTTTCATAGACAAGAAAAGTCTCTACTCCCTGTTATAGTGAGATGAAACACATGAGTGGGACCATCTAAGCCTGTTTTGCAGCCTCATCAGCTAAGCAATTTCCTCACAAGATAAGATCAATGCCATTGGTGTGGGCAGAGCAGGGACTACTCAACTGGCAGTTCAGAATTCTTTAATGAAATCAGCATTAGATATGGCCTTGCCAGCAGAGCTTAAAAATCCAGCTGCAGCCACATCATCCCAAGAGCATGGCATACTCTAAAAGCATAGCATGAATCATTATAGATATTGGGGCTTTTGTGAGCTGCAAGGTGACAAGCTTGAGTGGAGGCAATGAATGCAGCTGCCTGGGTACTAATATGGGAGTAAAAAGAAACAGACCAGATGATCATGAGACCATGGCAGTCCAAAATTCAATCACTCATAAAAGAGGAGTCATTAGTGCAGAAGATCAGATTGGGATTTAGTACGGGAACATGGGTAAGGTCATCACGAGCCTTTGTAGCTAAATCCACTACAGCAGAATAATCATACAAAGGCTCACCTGAATTTAGCAAATAAGGGAGAAAAGTTGCAGGACTGAGGAGAGAATACAATTTGATAGCCACATTTTCCTCATCCAACAAAGTTACTTCATACCTAGCAAGCCTCTGATCAGAAAAGGCTTGAGTATTGTGTCTCAACAAAAGAACCTAAACCTGGTGGGAGCACTGTATAAATGAGGACTCTAGAGCAAGATCACATGCTTTTTCCACCAATAGGGCAATTGCAGCTATTGCTCTCAAGCAGGGGATAACCTACAGCCATAGAATTTAACTGGGCTGAATAAGACACAAAAAAGTGAAGAAAGGGGCAGAGGTATTGAGCAAGCCTTCAGGAGGCCGTTCCCTCATATTCATGCACAAAAAGGGAAAAGGACTTACTGTAATCTGAAGTCCAAGGATCTTCTTAAAGTTGGCAAGAGCAGAAAGATATACTGGTTCAAGTTGTAAGGTTCTGGAACAAACTCTTTCGTTAGGGCAGTTGAGGGATTAGTGATCTCACTGAAAGATGGAATCCATTTATCAGCAGTGGCTTGCAATCTGAAAGATGGCAGAGTTGCCTCTTGGTCTTTAGAATTGACAGCTGCTGGAAAGATTGCACACACTTTGGAAATATGGGACAGTTGCCAGCAGACAGAATGAACCTGACAAAGACACCACTATACCTTTGACTTAAGAGACTCTGTGACCTCTGCAGTGAAACTGGAGGAGATGTCCACTTTGTCCTGACAAACATTAGCAGTGGGTGCCACTAGTAGGAAATCATCAACATAGATTAGAGTGGAACCTTTGAATGTAATGGAAGCTAGGTTATGCTATAGAATTTGAGAACAAGGTAAAGCTCCCTAAATTCCTTTATGGCAGATGTGTCCATATCCATTGAGTCCTTTTCCAGATAAAGGCAAACAGGGATTGGGAATATGGATAAATGAGGATACTAAAAAAAGTAGAGCCACAAATCTATTACTGTAAAACAGGTTACCTCACAGGGAATAGCGGAGACAACAGCAGCAGTGTTAGGGATTACCAGGTAACTAGAAATAACATAAGCATTAACCATGCCTATATCCTGTACAAAGTGATATGCTGACTTGTCATATGGACCTGGTTTGGTAAACAGACAGAATGGGAGTATTACAGCACAATGATGCTCTGATCTCTTAGAGGAGTTAAAAAATAGGAGTAATACCTTCAATAGTCTTTTTTGACAAAGGCCATTAAGGAACAAATGGCAGAGAACCCTCCTTTGTGGCAACTGGAACTGGAATGGCAGACTTTAACAAAACAGCATCTGAAGATGAGTTGGCACAAAAATAATCAGGGTTATGTCAGTATTGATGGTCTTTCATGAATTCCCTGAAGCAATGGACATAATAGAGAAATAAACACTTTTATCTAGACAATCAGAAAAGTTTAAGACTGAGTCTTCCTCAAAAGTTTCAGGAAAATCAACTAATATGGGGGAAAAGAGAGTTTTTAGAAAGAGACAGACAGACACACACACACACACACATTGAGAAGCATCAGCTGAGCATGTAATGGTGGTTTAGAGAAGTCTCTTCCTAAAAGGTTAACTAGAGAAGCAGGCATAAGTAGGAGAAAATATTCCATCAAAAAAGATTGCATAGTGATCATTTGAAGAAAGAGAAACAGTACATTTTGAGAATCTCCAGAACTCCCAAAAAACCTTTGGCAGATAATAATGTTACATCATCCATCATTAGAACAAAGTAAAGGCTCCAACATTTATTTAGAAAGAAATCAACCTTAAGAATGATATGGAGCTTGTTGGTATGGGGGAAATGAAGACAGGAGTGGTAAGAGCAAGGGCATCAAGGTCAAGAAAAATGAAAGCATCGGTTTCATATCTCTCAGTCCTGCCCTGTACCCTGCACATTCACTTAGTAAACATCCTTTCCAGCCCCCCATTAACCTTAAATCATCTCTTAGGTTTGAAACACCCAAGCGTTTTTTGGAAGCACCAATTAGCAAGACTATCCCTTTTGTGGTAATAAAAACATTCTCTAGGTTTCTGGAATCTCTTCAAATGGAGAAGAGGATGGAGCTAGCTGAGCTAACTAAGCAAGGGCAAAAAAAAAAAAAAAGCAGTTTGGGGTTCTTGCTTAGTTTTATTTGTCATTCTTTTCAATTGCTCTCTCCCTTCAAAAGTGTACTGGGCAATACCTTTAAGTTCATCTATGTTCTTTTCATTGCCCCAGGGACAGTGTTTATGAAAATATTTGTAAATGTCTGGATAACAAATGCCATAGGTGAGTGGGTCTACTCCCACATATTTCTCAGAACTTTTGCATAATCTATCATAGAAATAGGGCTCCCCTGCTCCTGAACAATCTCCTGAAATTTCTCTAGTTCTTAGAATGGGTAGCAAAGAGGAAACCTTTTTAACCCTACAGGGGACTGGTCCTTCTCTACTATTTGCGGGAGAAGTTGCTCTGTCATAGCAAAGATTTCTCCCAGCTCGATAAAGGCTTGTTCTAACTGCTCTATCACTTGTAGATCAGAATCAGAATCTGTTATTCAGAACGGTTGCAAACATGGCAGACACTGAATAGATTTGAAGGAGCTTTAAGCTCTCCTTCTATGCTGAGACACATACACTGACACATGGAAATGAGACTTGAAACATAGCATCAAGAAAAACAGGAAAAAAGAAAACATTAGATTAGAGAGGCAGTTAGATGGCATAATGGATAGAGTACTGGCCCAGACCTGAATTCAAATCCAGCCTCAGACTCTTAACACTTGCTAGCTGTGTGGTCCTGAGCAAGTCATTTAACCCAATGCGTGTTCTCTCTCTCTCTCTCTCTCTCTCTCTCTCTCTCTCTCTCTCTCTCCTTCTTCTTCTTCTTCTTCTTCTCTCTGTCTCTCTTTCTCTCTCTCTCTCTCTCTCTCTCTCTCTCTCTCTCACACACACACACACACACACACACACACATAGAAAAAATCCCACTGAGACACAAAAAAACCCATGTCTAACAGGGGAGCTAGCTGAAGCCAATGCATTGTCAGCTTACACAGAAATTCTTACACACTTCACCTATGATTAATAAGAATCAAACTACCTATAATTAAAATGTTATTAAACATAAGTGGTAATTAATATTTCACATTATATAATCATCTCACAATTCCCAAATAGTTATTTGATTAATAATTTCTCAGATATAACTTTCAAAACTCTAAAAAGTCATATGTATATAATCTGAGTTCCAAAGGCCATTGATATGGAACTCTTTCTTCACAAGTAGAGATCAATGCCTGTGACTGTGGGGTAAAATTGTAGATATAAAGTTTGGGAGTTCTCTTTTCCTCCAATTAATGAAAGCAATCAAAAGTTTAGCTTGAACCTGAAAATCACATACCAGGCTAATAATATTAAGGGAGAATTTATATATTTATACACATAAATTCCCCTTTTTCTGAGGAAAGCAGTGACCAAGCTTCTTTCCCCAACCTCCTGCTTCCCTCTTGGCAGGAAATAAAGTCTCCCTTGGAGAAGAGTAAAGGGATAGGAGACTAAATATGTCTTTTCTACTTCCCTTGAAGTCACACATAAGGATCCCCATGCTACACATAAATGAGTTGATGGGCCACAATGCCCTCTTTAACTCAGTTTCCTACCCTCTTCTACCCTAAAACTGGTTCTAGTACATTTATCTGATCCTCAGAACAGACTGTTGCTCAAGAATTTTTACTTGAGAGTTTGTAATTATATTCAAGCTGATTTCATCAGTGGTTTTTTGTTTGTTTGTTTTAACAAATGCCCTTTTGTGCTTCTTTCAGTGAACAAAATGTCTACTTAAGAAAGGGACAGTATCCAATACTTACATGTGCCACTTCTCTGATCTCAATGGGTCTGAGACATTCTCTCTTCTCTTGTCTTGTACCAAGCCATTGTGATTTGTGGACTGAATTCAATGCTGAATTTTCTACCTCTTGAGAGAGGTGGTTTCCTTTCCTCACATTCATTAGGTCATTAAAATACTACTACCCTGACATAAAGGGATTAATGATGATTACAGTAATAGTTAAAGCTCTCAAGTCTAGGGATTTCCTCAAGGAAAATAGGAAAAGAAGTATGTATATAAAATATGAGCTGATGCAAAATTCTTATATAAAAAGAATTGCTAAACATGGAAAAGTCCCAGTGCATATTAACAAAATTAATAGGATTCAGTAAGAACTTTTAATTAAAGTTACAATTAGTTAGGAAGATTAACATTTTATTAGTTTAATTTGCAGGTCTGCTAATTAGTCATTTTACTTTCACTTCAGCTTCAGGGCATTCCCCTAACAAACATAAATTTGGATCAATCTTTCTGGTTGCTAACTTCTCCATATAATCAGCAAGTGCAAGAAAACATCTATACAAGTAAAAAGGAAGTGACAACAACTACTATTTGAACTCATTCTCAGAAGAACTAGTCAAAGGAAGAAAGAAAACACATAAACACATACACAGAGATGTACAAAAATATCTTTCATTCAATAGGGAAATAGAAGGGAAAAGGGGAAAAAGCACAATTGGGGGAAGATAGATTAAGGAAGAGATGAGTCCTAAGCAAAACAAACTCTAAGGATATGCACAAATATTTACAACTCTTTTTTTTTTTTTATGTGTCAAAGAATGGGAATCTGAAGGGGTTCTTATCAACAGCTGAACAAGTTATGGAATATAAACATGATAGAATACCATTGTGTTGTAAGAAAGTTTGCAGAGAACAATTTTAGAGAAACCTGAGAAGACTTTGTATATATAAACTGATACAGAAATTAACAATTTATACAATACTGTACAAACTTTGAAAAAATCAGAAACTCTGATAATGTAACAACCAATCACAATTCCAGAGGACTAATGAAAATTACTCACCATGCAGAATGAGACTTTTTTGTTTTTGACATGGCCAATGCAGAAATTTTTTCTGATTTGATTACACATTTGTAACAGAGCTTTTGTTTTTCTTATCATTTTTACAGGGGAAGAAGGTGAGAGAAAAGGTGGATTTTTGCTTATTAGAAAAAAATCATATGCACACATGTACACATGTAATGTGTACACATGTATACATATTGTGAGAAGTAATTCATTTGGACCCCTAATCTAACCCAGTCAGTATTAATTATATCAAATAGATATAATTCTATAGATAAGGTCCCAGAACTGTGAGCTGCAGATTCTAAATTCACTTGCTTAACTATGGGAAGTTAACTAAAAGCCCTTCACCCTTTTTTTTGCCTTGTCATGGTGACTAAGCCCAATGTGGCAGAGATCATAGATATTTCTGTACCTCAGACAATAGGAACAGATGACCATCTTATAACCATTAGGGTCAGCCAATTTTTGATAGCTTTGTACCATTTTCTCCTTCCTAAACTAAGGAGAAGCCTGTCCATCTTGTATGGAAATATTTATTTGTACCCCTGCTGATATATTATTTTGCTTATCTTAGCTTGTGTCACATGTCAATCAACAGGAATTCTGTATTTTGTATAACTGTTCTTGAATGACTAGACATGTAGCTCTACAAAAATGGGCTGTGGAAGGAGGAGTCATCTCAAATCATGAGGAAGAAGAGCTGAGGTTCACTTCATTACAAGATATCATGAACCTCTTCATACAGTGCTATTAGCTCAGAGCTCTCCCTCAGTTTTTTATTGTAGGTGGAATAATTTTAATTCCCACAACATGTACATAAATATTACTTATATGTATATATGTATTTATATACTCATGCACTGATACGGTCCCTTTCAGTTCTGACTATGGATCTCTAGGGCCAATCTCCTGTGTTTGACCTTTCCCTGCTTAATGGTTGTTCCCTGAATCATTCTTCCTCCATCCCCAAATGAAAGGAAAGTTGGATGAATGGACCAAATTCACTAGTACTACCAGACTGCTCTATGAGGTCAAATGAATGAAACATCAAGAAGAGGAAGGGCATTTGTCACTTGGGGATATATGCTCAGACTTTAAACTCTAAACAACAGAAATTTAACAAGATAGTAACAAAATATTCCTATTTTGAGGTGATCCTTTCTTCATTTTTTTTTCTTTTGGTATTTAAAAATCTTTTGCTGGGGCTTTTTTCTCCTGTACCTAGAAACCCTATACTCCCACTCTACTTACCTAAGCAGAAACCTGCCCTTGTGTAATCTAATTTCCAACCAAGCCTAGTTGTCTTGTGGGCTGTTGCATAAAGTGATTCCTGATTAATAGGCAGAAGGCTGAGCTCAGAATTTGATCTCAGAATTTCTTTGAACAGAGGCCCACAGACAGGCTAGTCCAGGAAGACTACCGAAAAAGATTTATAAATAGCAGGCATGCATGAGAAGATGTACTTGTTGTACCTCTGAATGGTCATAAAAGAGGCTCAGACTGGAGCTTCCCTGGGTCTTTCCTTCTACCTTGAGCTGAGCTCTTACTTTTGTTGTTCTAAGATAAATAACTAAGAGAAATAAATAGCTCTTGGGGGCTAGTTTTCCTTCTCCTTCCTCCTATTTTAGTGTGTTGGTGATGCAGACACTCTTCTAGTTCTTCCCACAGAGGTAGGCTATACCTCATGCCAGCCAAGTATATATAAACTTAGATAACTCATGAGAAGATACAGGTCTTACACTAGTAATAAATATGCATAGTACCACAAAACAAACAAAAACACTGCTCATGTCTAAAAGTACACATGTAGTTATATTGTGGTGAGATAGGGATGGTGAGCAAAAGTTCTTCCACTATTTCTATTTACCTTTCCTTCTCTCTACTACTGACTAATTCCTAAATGGTTCTCCTGGTATAAAAGCTTCTCTCTGCTTTGGGAAATATGGACATGAGGTCTTTAATACTTGTACTGATTACATATATTAGTGCTTCCCTTTTTCCCAGGGAACTAGACAATGGAGTAGAATAACAACTAGCCAACCAGGAGGAGTACTTGACACACCCAAGATCCTATGAGTTGGTGAAGAGTAGTTTCAGCAGTTTCAGCAAAGGATCTTGGGTGTGTATATCCTATTAAACTATATAACCTTACTTAGAAAGACATGAACCTGATCCTTGTAGTAGGTACTCTATCCACTATTCTACTCTCTTAGTTCCATGAAGCTTCTCAAGACTTACTTTCAAACTATTTTCAATGTATTGAAGTTTATTTCTCTTGTAATGTCTAGGGCCAATCCCCTGTGTTTGAGCTTTCCCTACTTAATGGTTGTTCCTTGAATTATTCCTCCTCCATCCCCAAATGAAAGGAAAGATGGATGAATGGACCAAATTCACTAGTGCTATGAGGTCAAATGAAAGAAACATCAAGAAGAGGAAGGGCATTTGTCACTTGGGGACATACGGTCAGAGCTTTAAACTCTAAACATCTAACCATCTCAGATGCACGTTGGAATTTATTCAGGCCTCAACCAAATGAGATTGATATTCCCACGTCCTGCTCCTGGACTTCCATACCAGTGTCCTGTCCTTTCTCCCAACACCAATCAGAGAGATGTTGTTTGTCCTTCATTTTTGAAGACCAATGACATAATAAGGTAATGTCTTCACTCCTGCCTGAATTGGATTTAAGTGAAGGAGTCATCAGCCTCATTCTCCCTTCAGAGTTAGAGATCAGGTGGCAAGACAAAAGAGTGGTGATGGTCTAGGATTCAGTGGATGAGCTTGGTGTCTTTAATGATTAAGTTTCTAAGTGTTCCACAATACCTGCTTCTGCCAGCCATAGGCTACTGGGACAAATTGTTCTCATCTGCCTATCCACTAGGGGAAGTCTTCACATGCTTAGGGTAGACACCTTAAGTGAATGACAGGTTTGAGATTCATTGGTTATCCTCCACCTGGTTTTTAACCTGTCTGCCAAGATAACTTAATGAGTTGTAGCCACCGTGCACATGCTACAGCTTCTTGGAGCCACAGGTGAAAGGTGACTGGCACATAGATACCAAAAGTGGACCAGCATCCCTGAAAAGGACTTGGCAGACATCACACCAGAAGTCCTAGTCACCCTTCCACATATACCCAGACCAAGCAGAGTTATACGGCTGACTCCACTCACTTCCTCTCACTGGAAAATTGGTTTGGCCAGAGAGGATCATAGAGAGGTCTCTGGGTGACTTTTGGCATCCTAGAGAAAAGGGGTAGAGGTATGGAGTTCTGATAGCCTTAAATGAAATGACACACTTCCAACTATCTAAAATGTGAGATGGAGGAGACATCTCCTCCTTCCACCACTGCCTTCTCTGGGGTTCAAGACTGGAGGAACTTTCTCTTGGGTCTTTGTCTGCATGAGTGCAACCTCTAGGGTCTTGTAGCCCTGGGTGTGGGCTGCTTCCTCTTAAAAAGGGGTCACTAAGTCACATCTCATAGGCTTTCAAAGGCCGAAGGGTACCCAAAAGTATTGAGAAAGTAGGGAAAATCTAGACCATATCTGAAATACCCTCTATGCTCAGCTCCATCCCCTGGTTTCCTTTAAGTCTTAGTTAAAACCCCACCTTCTATTAGAAATTTATCTAGAACCCTTCAATGCTAGTACCATCCCTCTGAGATGACATCCAATTTAATATCTTGTATATATTTTATAAACCTGTAGTTGTTTGCATGTTGTTTTCCCCAATAAAATGTAAACCGTTTGAGGGAAAGTACTATTCTGTTTTTTGTTTTTCCATCTTTGACTTTTTGGTACTTAGCAATGTGCAGTGGGAACAGGGGAATATAACTTAAGTCTTACAAGTAATATATACTATCTTGAACAAATATAAACCGCAAAAGAAGCACTATCTCATGGGAATACTTGCAAGTGGCCTTTCTCTGTTCTACCAGGCCAAAGAGCTGGGATCCATTACTCTATTCAGTCCTGCTGCTATATAGGACAACTAGCTTGTCTAATAGTAAATTCCCTATTTAACCTAGCAAATCCTAATCTCAATTCTGTTCCAATCAGTATTAATCAATTTGATGGAATCATATCAAAGTTCTGTATATTAGGCCCCAGAACTGAGCTGCAGATTCTATATTCACTTGTTTAATTAACTAGCAGTCCTTCACCCTTGTTTTTCCTTATCAAGCCTACTGTGGTGGTGATGACTTGACTACATGTAATGTCCCCCAATATATTTTTGTACCTCCAGACCAATCTTTTGTCCAATAAGAGCAAATGATCAGTTTATGATCACTTAAGTTACTATGACAGCTTGTCATTTCTTCTTGCCTAACTGTTCATCTTGTATGGAGGTATTCCTTACTTCCCCCAACTTGTAATGTTGCACTGGGGGATACAAACGTAATACTGAAGACCCTCTTCTTGAAAAGTTTATAATCTAATGACCATAGAATTCATAATAAAAGATTTTAAACCTGTCCTAGTTCCCTGCCTTCAGCCTAATACACTTTTATCTCCATTTAGTCTAACAATCTAAGCCTCAGAGAAGCTAAATGATGTTTGGGATCATTTATCTAACAAATGGTAGTAGGATTACAACCCAGCCTTGACTCTATTATTAGAACTCATTCCACTGTTTCACACTAATTTTGTGAGAACTCATTCCACTGTTTCACACTAATTTTGTGAGGTCTAACTTACTTCAATTTGCATTTTCATTATAATATCCCCTATCTTCATCGTATCAGATCTTTATGACAGGTTATATACAGTTGCAAACACTTGTATGAGTTTTCTTTGAGTGCACATTATTGCCCACTTCCTATGGACAGGAGATATTTTAATCTCTGTAAGGAGCTGTTTCTAGAATCTACTTTGAGCCTAGGCAGGTTTCCTACTTGAAAGCTAATCCTATACTTTATACATGGATACTGGTTTGCTTTTCTCAAAAATGATTTGCCTCCCTTCACTTTCCCTTAAATTTGAGAATCCAAGATTCATAGAATAATACCAACCAGAAACTTAGAATCAAATGGTCTTATTCATATCTAATGTAGTTAAATGATTTGCTCATTGAATCAGTGGGTCAGTTTGGATAATCTCACAATTTAAGGTTTTTTCTACTACCCAAACTACCTCCACATTACTGTGAAGCCTCAAAGAGATCATTGCCTTACTTCTTACCAACAGCTGTCTTTTGATGAGCAGTCCTCAAAAAAAGCTCAGCAAGTTCTCACAACAGAGGTGTCAGGCTTCCCTGATAGCTCTCTGCTCTAATAAGGAAAAGGAAAAGGCCCTGATGTGCAAATTTCATTATGTAACTACTAAAAAAAATCACAAAAAGGCGTACATGACTGATATAAATGAACAACAAAACTAATTAAATCTGACTAATTGATTTATAAATCATCATAGTAAGAAGCTTTGCAAGCTACAACTTTAGAAAGCCAAACCCCAATCCCTCAGGGTTAACCTTAGAGCCTTGAAGAATTGTAGTAGCCATACTTTGAGGATCCAATTATATATCCAAATTATGATTTGGAATGGCAGCTGCAGAGTTCTTCACCAGGCTTCAGCTTCCCACAAATACCTATTACTGGGCTACTTGATGACTCCCTCTCTTGAAATTTTGAAGCTCACAAAATCAGCCTAATCTGTTATGAATCCAGTACTCCTTCACTAATGACAGGAAAGAATAGACACTAACTACAGAAGCAAGAGCAAGGTTTCATGTTTATGACTTCATATTGATTTGGATAGGGGAAAATAGAACATTAATTAGACTTATGAGAAACAATTCATTCAGACCCCTATTCTGTTCCAATCAGTATTAATCCATTTGATGGAATCATATCAAAGTTTTGTATATTAGGATCCAGAACTGTAAGCTGAAGATTCTAAGTTCATTTGCTTAATTAACTAGCAGTCCTCCACCCTTGTTTTTCCTTGTCATGATGGACAAACCTAGTGTGATGGAGATGACTTGACTACATGTAAAGTCCCCCAATATATTTTTGTACCTCCAGACCAATCTCTTGTCCAATAAGAGCAAGTGACCAGTTTATGATAGTGACCAGTTTATGATCAATTAAGTCACTATGACAGCTTGTGTCATTTATTCCTGCCTAACTGTTCATTTTATATGGAGATATTCCTTGCTTTCCCCAAACATGTGATGTTGCTGACATACTATTTTGCTAATTTTAGCTTATATGTATTTATGTCAATCAATGGAATTATTCTGTATTTGACATACCATTCTAGGATGTCAAGGTATCTAACCCTAAATAGGATCCTGGAAAGAGGAGGCATCTCAGATCATAAGGAAGACCTAAGGTCCACTTCATTTGAGGACATCAGGTACTCTATTTTATTGGCTCAGAGCTCTGCATGTCTCTTTTATTGTAGCTGGGATAATTTTAAATACACAGCCTCCATATTTGAACATCATTGAATTATTGGGGTCTTGTATGTATGCTCAATTCTAGCTCAGAAACCAATTGAAAAGTTTTTCATCACATGGCAAGTAGACCTGAAATAGTCATGAAATACTTGCCCATACTCTGAATTCCACATGAGGGATTGCACCACACCTAGCATGCTATATATACTCATAAAATCTGGGCACTCACTGACCATTCTCCTATTACATACAGATTGGACTAAAAGCAAGGAGTTTTTTTATGAAGACTTAATAAGAACTTGGACTAATAGTAAAAATGAATAGGGGCTGGGCAAAGTCTTTCTTTTCCTGCTCTGCCTGGTTTCCACTTCTAGAAAATGATTATTTCCCCCACTATAAGTTTATCACCAGAAATCTCATCATCATGGACATTGTCAGTTTTGATATCAACACCTCAGCACCACTGTATCCTGGGCAAACTCCAGTCATCATGAATTTTGTCTGGTTACTGGACTTTGATGAAGAGAAAGTCTCTTGTCTCACTTAAATCAAACATATATATACATATATATATATATATATAAACATAGAGAGAAGCTACATTTTAATCTTGTTTGAGCTGCACTCACATCTCAGAGCTATGGATCTCATATGGCCTGTGGTTGGCCACATGTTTGACACCCCTGTTTTAAAAGACAAAAGAGAACAAGAATAATTTTCCTATTAAAAATGTCCTTTCAACTTCAGATTCAGCACTCTATTCATGATATCACTAGCTGCCTCAGTAATTTAGAACTGTGTCCAAAGGTACTAAAGTTATACCCTTTTATCTAAAGATAACTACTACTAGGTCTATACTCTAAAGAGACAAAAAGGAAAAAGACTCATATATAGAAAAACATTTATAGCAACTTTTTTTGTAGTGGCAAAGAACTGGAAACAAAGGCAAGGCACTTATCAGTTGGATGATGGCTGAAAAAATCATAGTATATGAACATAAAGGAATACTGAACTAATAGAGGATTGTTTCAGAGAAACAAGTCTTCAGTGAAGATTTGTATGAACTGATACAAAGATAAATATGCAGAATACAATTTCTACAATAACATTATAAAGAAAAACTTTGAAAGACTGCAAAAGTCTATAATTAATTCAGTGACCTATCCACGATTCCAAATGTAACCCACCTCCTAAAAGAGAGGTGATATACTTAAGACATTTTCTAGAACTGTCTAATGTGAAAGTCTGTTTTTCTTTATTATGTATATTAGCTAAAATGTTTTTCCTCTCAATACAGGATAGGAAGGGTGTTGGGGATAATAAAACAGACTTATGTTAACTCAAAAAATGCAATTAAAATTTTAAAACTGTCTTACTTATGCAGAGGAGAAGCTTCATTGATGCTGAAGACCAACTTATTGCATCAGTGGGCAGCAAACTAGATAGTCAGTAACCATTTTGTAAGAGCTCCTTATATGTCAAGCACTGTGTTAAGTGCCAGGAGTTCTTTAAATAGGCAAAAGCATAATTCTTGTTCTCAAGGAACTCTTAATTTTTAATCTGAGAGATTATAAAATATAAGCATATATATAAGATATAAGCAATTATGTATAAATTAAAAGTAATTTTATATGGAAGACATTAACATTTAGGGTAGACCAAAAAAGGCCTCTTGCAGAAGGCTATACTAAAGCTGAATACTAAAGAAAGCCAATAATCAAAGGAGAGATCATTGAAAGCATGCGGGACAATCATTGAAAAGATATAGAGTAACAAGATAGATGTCATGTTCAAGGAATAGCAAGACCAGTATAACTGGTTAAGAAAGTACATGAAAGGGAATAAAAAGTAAGAAGTAAAAATTAAGATAACTAGAAAGATAGTAAAGAACCAGGTTGTGAAGGACTTTAAATGCCAGAGAACTCTGAAAAGAGCACTGTGGCAATGCCCAGCAGAGATTAGTATAGAAGAAAGACAAATAGTAAAAAAAACCATAGCCCAATAGTGACAGCAATATTTCTGATTACAACTTCAGAGGATACTGGCAAGCACATTATAAAGGTCCTATAGTCCAGATTCATAGGGAAACTGAGCCCCAGAAGAGGTGTTTCATATATAGGGATTTACCTTGTCTGCTACTTATTCTGTCTTCTAGATAGTCTTCCTTATTGTGGTGATTGCTTTTTCATAATCTTCATCTCTTTACCACTGGGACATTTTTATTTCACTCCTGGGTTCCAGTCTGATAAATTAACTTTTACCTCATCTTGCTGGGGATTAAACCTAGGACTTCCCAGCATTCCAGCCAATCTCTTTCTCTCCAGCTACTCCTTACCTGTTTTCTAGCTTCCCTTTACATATATTTTTTCCTCTGTCAGAATATAAGAAATTGTTCTTCCTATTTTTGTTTGTCCTTTATGCTCAAAGACGGCCAAAATGACATCACAACATCGGGGTCAATGTACAGTATGTCCAGTTATGGCTGATAGTACCAATATGAGCTCAGAAGACTCTACCATAGGTCAGGCACAAATAGTCTATATAGCCATTTGGGAAGGAGATGTCTCTAAACTGGGACATTTCATGTTTCTTTTGAGATACTGTAAAATACCTTTTGAGGTACTGCAATTCTGCCTTGCTCATATAGCCTAGCACCTTCTTTGATATGGGTACACCATGCTGGATGACACTATGTTAAAGTGTCTCTCATGTTTCACAATTGATTCTAAAATTCTTCAGAGAGACTTAGTGTCCTTGTAACATTTCTTTTGACCATCATGTGAGCACCTGCCTTGTGTGAGTTTTCCACAAAATTTTTACTCTGAGGCAAAATACATTTGGCATTTGAATAACATGGCCAGTCTATTGGAGTAATGTTCTCTGCAGTAGAGTCTGAATGGTTTGTAGTTGAGCTCAAAAAAGGACCTCACTGTTCAGTACCTTATCTTGCCAGATGAACTTTGAAAGCTTCCTAAGACAATTCAACTGAAATGATTTGATTTCCCAGCATGGCATTAGTAAACTGTCCAGTTTCACAGACATACAACAATGAAAGTAGCACAATGACCTTGAAGACCTTCAGTTTGGTAGATAGCCTAATATCTCTTCTCTCCTACATATTTTTTCAAAGCCTCCCAAATGCTATTAGCCCTGGCAACATGTCCATCAAGCTCATCATCTATGTGTTGGAACAAATACTTCCAAGATAAGTGAACTTAGCCACTCCATTCAAAATTTTTTTATTTACTGTTCCATGGATGGATGGTACAATGCTGGTTGGTGGAGAACTGTTTTCTTGGTGCTGTCAGGCCAAAAAGTAGCAAAAGTAGCAGAGAACCAATACATACTTTGTTGCATTTTAATCATAGAAACTATATTGAGTGCACAATCACAAAGATTGTATTAAGTGGGCAAGCAAAAAAATCATGCACCAATTCTCCCTCCATTTAGTCTTGGCTCATAGTTTTTTTCCAAGTTAAATAAACATCATGCTAAAAACCACAGGAGCGCTTCTTTCTGCTGTGGTTGCCATTGGGACTATAATAGCACTATAGTCATGGCCATCCCATAACTCATGGCCACAGGCCTCAACAAGGCCACAAAGTAATCAAAAACATTATAAAGTCTCAACATTGTTGCTGCCATGGGTCCTTGACCAAACACCAAATTTGTAAGAGAGATAATCTGGGAAGTGTGCGCATTTGCTCCTTATGAGAAGTAGGCCATGGAATTGTTGAATGTCTTCAAGGATAAGCCAGCCCTTAAGTTCATCAAAAAAGGGTAGGAATTTACTTCCTGGCCAAGAGAAAGAGAGAGGAACTGAACATCCTAACTACCATGAGGAAGGCTGCTGCCAAGAAGGACTAAACTATATCTTGTCTACCTTGCCCTCTTATCTAATAAAGATCTAACAAGTTAAAAAAATAAAATAAAAACCATAGGAGCAAGCATCTACATTTAGTGCCCACCTGTCACTCAGTTTTCCCCTGTGGCTCTAATAATCTGTAGCATGTACAATGGTCACACTCTGGTAAAAATCACTCTGGTAGACAGGGTAGATCAGATTGAGGGTAACAAATGGGCCTCAAATCCTGTGAGTTGGAGGAGGTATCTACACCAAGCATGTGAAGACTTCCCTGATGGAACAGGCAGATATGAGTATTTTGTTTGAATGAAACACGAAAATGGTAGAAGTGGGCACTGTGGAATACTTAGAAGAGGGGTGGGGAATGTGGCCTGCAGGCTTCATAAGGCCCATGAAATCATTTGGTCTGGTCCTGCCAAAGCAATCAAAGGCAATGATGAGCTGAAAGTTAGGTACAACAACCTCCCACTCCTTGAGTTCTATAAGTTGAAAATTTTGTATGGCCAGTGAATGATATTATAAATATCCAAATGGCTCTTGGCAGTAAAAGATTCCCCATTCTTGACTTAAGAGTCAAGCTCTAGAGTCAAGTGCAGCTCTGTCTCCCTTAAATCCAATTTACCCACAAGTCATCCATACTATTTTACTATTATACTATTGAATCATTTTATTATTTTGCTATTCAGTAATTTTACAATTTTATCATTTTACTTGGCTATTCAACTATTTTATTATCTTGCTATTTTACCTATCTCAAAGTCCTGTGGTGATTGGCTAGCAAGTAATAAAGGAGTAGGTGTGGATACACTGGGAAGTGTAGTCACAACCCTGAACTGGATTGAAGCAGCACTGGTATTCAGCAGCCCCTGGGGTGTCTGAACAACCTCTTATGAACTGCACTGCTCATTTTTCAGCATGACAACAGTGCCCTAAAAATTATCTATTTCACCTAACCCTGGCCTGCTTACCCCGGGATTATCCCACTTTGTGGTCAAAACACAAGAACATGTACAAAAACTTTTGCAAAGATGATTCTACTCACCATTGGTATATGGAATATGTACACATTTGTTGACAAGAAATCCAGTAGACCCAAAAGACAAGCAGCTCTTATTGCAAGACAATTCAGCATCACATCCAAATCAGTCCTGAGCAACACAAGGCTAGCAAATGAAGGCCAATTGGAGATGGATACACATTATTCTGGTGTAGCTTGCAATGATGGAGATCACTATGAAGTTGTGGTAGATTTTACAATTAAATCTAATATAGTTAACAATCTTGAATGTCTCCCAAAAGGAGTGAATGACGGGCTATGGCAATGCAATTGCCACTTGTAAGGAAAGCACCACACCACCTTCAGTGTGTATGATGATGAACCCTGATGAGGTCAAAGAAAAAAAATTATGAAAACCTGAGACCCTCATTATTAATGTGCAAAAAGAGGACAAATTTGAAATACTGGGTAACTATAATGCCATAGTAGGCGCAAACTAATAAATCATTAAGCATGTATTAAGTACCTATTTATCAGACACTACTATAAACTCTTTGAAGCCAAGACTATTCCTTGCTTGTACTGGTATAAAAAGGGCTTAGTTTATTGCCTATGGTTATACATACTATATATCCATGATCTTGGACAAAGCAATTCCTTCCTTCCTGTTAACTACTTAAGATAGTAATATTTGCACTCTCCACTTGTTTGCTGTGAGAATTAAGAGATGTGTGTAGAATGCTTAATAAATTCGAAAGCACCATAACATTGACTTCTATCATCTTGGAAAGAATACTAAATATGAAGTCAGATCACCAGGGCTCAAATTCATTTCCCAACTGGAACTGCTTGGTTGCAAAACTCTCTTTTCCTTTTTTCCTCACTTCCTTCCTTTTTTCCTCCTTTCCTTCCCTTTCCCTCTGTCTACATGTTATCAATCATACCTTTACCTATAGATATTCTTTAAAAAAAAAAAAAATCCATCACTGAACCCTCCCAAGTTTATCTGGGGGTTTACAGGCTAGAATTTTTTCTTAAGGACCATGTTTTAAACCCAAATTACTCTTACTTTAATGGATTGGCCAACAATGGGTCTCAAGCCAAGCCCCAAATGGTCATTTTTTTTTAGGTCCTGATAGACTCTAGAGTGAATCATTTCTGTTTTGGCCAAAAACCCTGAGAGTCTTCCCCTGCCAGATTTATTTCTTTTGTTTTTGACTAGGTAAAAAAGGCCATTGTGGGCCTTAATTGTTATCTAGTCTTAATCACTGAATGGGTTCAGCGTCAGTCAAACTGAGTCCTCTTAAAGACCTTAGTTTGAAAAGGTGGAGGTCTCCCACTGAATCCAGGGCTATCTCCAGTCATCCTGATCTATCTGGCCACTGTACCCAGATGGCTCTGGGAAAAAAAGTGAGGGTAATGACCTTGCACAGCCCTGCCTCACTTAAATCCAATTCACTTTCGAGTACTGACGTCATCTCCGGGGTGTCATGATCCTCTTCCAAATGAAGTCAAACAGCAAGGTTTCCCCAACAATTATTAGATGAATAATCATAGGCAGGAAAGACCATATGAGATCAGTACGAATGAGAAAATATATAACATGTTTTGCAACCTTCAAGCCTATATAAATGTTATCTATTATTATTAAATGGCTCCGATTCCAAACTTCATGTTTTCCTCTTCAAAATGAGGGCACTTAGGGGCAGCTAGGTTGGACAGTGGATAAAGCACCAGCCCTGAAGTCAAGAGGAAATGAGTTCAAATCTGATCTGACACTTAACACTCCTAGCTGTGTGAATGTGTGAACCTGGGCAAATCATTTAACCCCAACTGCCTCCGCAATCAATCAATCAATAAATATCAAAAATAAATTTTAAAAGAGAGGGCACTTATTTGTAGCACTTGTTCTGTAAGTAACGGCAATTGCCCTCATTATCCTTGCTTTTACAAATCCACTGTGCCAGGCTAGCAGGGCCAAGATGAACAAGGTCATCACTAAGGCCTTATTAAATAAAGATCTTGCCTCTTCTCAAAGATTATAGGCCATTCCTTGACAGATGGGGCCCTTTTCCTTCTCAATGGAATCTTTTCCCGGCTCTAGATAACTTCCCTTTCCCCTACCACAACAGAGTCTGCCCACAGGTGTTTGGGGAAGCGAACGGCAGAAGAAACGAGCAGTTAGAAAGATGCTCCTCTAGCCCCTTTGTTTTTGAAAAGGAAAGGGCTGTAGCACACCTCGCGACATCGAGTGGCGCTGCGGTGACGCACTTCCGGCCAGGATGTTCTCTCCCTGTCAAAACACGCGTAACTTCCGGAACTAACGGCTCCGAAACCGCGACTTCTGCCCTTACCGGAGACTAGGGCCCTTTCCCCGCCTCTCCCTCCCCCAATCAGATTCTTTCCGTGGGTTTAAGTGAGTCGGAGCCCCAGAGAACCGAAAGATTCCGAGACCCCTGAGACGACCAACAGGAAGAAAATGAGGGCCTGCCCCGGAGGCTGTCGGGATACATAAGGCAAATGACTAGGAGAGAGCCAGATGAGCATCCTCTAGTTCCGCCCACGCTGGCTCAGGTACCAGCGCGTGCGCGGACACGCCCACGGGAAAGTGGGAGGAGGAGGACTAGTAATATACACCCTGGATGAAAGAACGCTCTCTGAGGTGGACCTAACTGATATCGTGAGCCTTGCTGCCCCTAGAGGGGATGGCTGTGAATAGGACGTGCGGGTCTTAGTGTGGGTTAGGGCCTAGAAAATCGAGTGGGCAAGTAGGCATTTATTAAATGCCTACTGTTGTCTTCCATTTAGGGCTGTGCCATTAACCTACTTTGAGCTTGAGTAAAGCCCCTCTCAGGGCCTCAATTTTCCCCCCTTGTGGAAGCCTCTCGTCTCCCTCCAAGGATTGACCAAAAAATAAAAAGATGACGTTGGTGTGTCTGGAGTATTTTAGCAACAGCCTCATCGTGGTCAGGGACTTAATCGCTGTTTGTAGCCAAGCACAGCCAGCCTCACTGTGGCCCCGGGATCACTGGTGTCCTATCTCGGCCCATACCCGGGAATGACCTTTTTCTAGGATCATACGATAGACCTTCAAAAAACTTCAACATGCCCCCTCAGCTGCAGGCCTCTCTTCAGTAGGGTGACTGGTTATCCCTGCTGCAGTGGCCCCCGCTGGGGTCCGGAGCAGTTAAAGCATGTGCACTTTGCCTAGAAAGTGGGGGAGGGGGGAAAGAGAGAGAACCAATAAAACAAAGGGCTCCTTATTCCTAGCAAAGGACCTATTTCTTTACACTCTTAGCTCCTTAAGGACCCCTCCTCATTTTTGTTTGTGCTTGGCATTTCATCATCCTTTTGTATTTCAATATTTTTGATAACAGGTTACAGTATCTTATACTTTGTAGAGCATTTTTCCTTGAGTATGTATTCAATTCACTTTTCTTTGCAATACTGGAAATGGGTCTCTCTTCCTGTGAATGTGTACCTAGGACTTGAGATGAGCTGGCTTACTTCTAGGCCAGTTTCCTGCAGATGTATTACTTCAGTTCTTTTATTTTACAATCTTGCACTTTACTGCCCTTAAAGTACTCTTTAGTCCTACTTATTTTGTTCATCTTTCATAAGTAATAATATGAACAGTAACCAACAATCATTTCCATAGTCCTTGGAAGTTTATCACACGTGCCTTATGATGGTGGTTGTATAATATTACTTTTATTATACAAGCCTCTGAAGTTTAGAGGCTTTGTTAATTGCACAAGATCATATAGCTAGTACATATAAAAGTGAGGATTTGAGCCCAGATTTCTTGAAGCAAGATCCAGTTTTTTCAGTTGTATCATGAGATTCAAAGCTTTAGTTCCTGCATTTGAATGAGCAACATCTTTATTACAATTTAGGCTCCATATTTTGGGTCTGTGTAGAACAGAGAGATCCTTCCTCAAATTGAAATCAGAAACTTTCAAGGTAGGAGATAGGAATTTATGATGATGTGAGAAAGGGCAACTCCCTTCTGCCATGATGTTAGCAGAGAGAGAGCAAAGCACAAGCTGTAAAATAGAATTATATAGACCCTACTTCAGGAATTCCCCCTCCACCTCCACCTTTACTCCCATTGACGGGGGAGTCCTGGCTCACAATCTAAATAGAGAAGTCTACCCCAGAGACTGAGACTAAAAAAATTAGTAATACTAGCCAATGACACATTCTTTAGGAAGTTAATACTGATGTGTCAAAAATGAATGTGTGCCTAAGATAAGCTAACACTTGTGGCTTTGCAATAACAAGTCGTGTTTTAGCCAAAGTTTCAAGCTAAAACCAGGGCATAGGTTGGAGCCACTTTCTTATGAGAGGGATCTTCACTCAATTTATCCCATTCAGTTCCATAAAATCCTATCCATTTGATCATTTCAGCCTTGCTTCATCCCTCCATTTTTGTGGCATCATCTTACAACCTTTGCTCTTTATTACTTTTTGATGGAATCACAGAATTTTATTGGAAGGAACCTCAGAAGCCAGGATTCATGAAAAAGAATCTTTACTCCAACATTTTTGGACAAACAACTATCTAACCTTTGCTTGAATGTCTCCAATGATATGGAATCCAGTAGCTTCTGAGGCAGCCCATTTTATTTTAGGATAATTTTAATGGTTAAGCTTTTTCTTACATCATGGCTAAAATTGTCACTTTGCAACTTATAATCATTGCTCCTGGTTCTCTGCCATAG
Organism: Myrmecobius fasciatus; assembly: GCA_023553655.1. Taxonomy (NCBI): domain Eukaryota; kingdom Metazoa; phylum Chordata; class Mammalia; order Dasyuromorphia; family Myrmecobiidae; genus Myrmecobius; species Myrmecobius fasciatus. The sequence goes on along the minus strand of JAJPUD010001116.1, from coordinate 334,300 downwards.
GGCCAAACAGAACAAATCTAATAATCCCTCTTCTGTTTGACAGCCTTTCAAATATATGAAACCATCTATCATCTTTCCCTTGTGTTCTATCTTTCCCAGCCTAAACGTCCCTCATTTCTTTGGTTTATTATTATATAATATTAATTCAAAGCCATTCACCATTCTTGTCCTCATCTATATGTTTTCTAGTTTATCAGTGTTATTTCTAAATTGTGTCTGGGATTGAACACATTACTCCATGTGGGATCTACCTAGGGGACAATACAGTAGGATTCTTACCTCTTGATTTCTGGAAGCTTAATTGCTTATTGTTTAATGAAGACACAGATCACCTTAGCTTTTTTTTTTGTCCATATATCAGATTCATTAAGCTTAATCTCTATCCATGCCTCTTGTACAAGTGATTCTTTGAGCCAATTAAATTGTTACATCCTTGGACTATCTTTTGTTTCTTTTTTGTATTCTCAGTGCTTAGCACAGTGCCTGGTATGTAATCAGCATTTCATAAAGTATAAGTGTTTACATTTATCTCAATTAAATTTAATCTTAGTAGATTTAGTCTAGTCTTCTAGCCTGTCAAGATATTTTTGGATCCTCTCATCCATTGTGTTAAACTGTCCCCCTCAGCTTTGTGACATCTGCAGTTTCATTAGGAAATAATTATGACTTTGTCATAATTATCGACAAGAATAATTAAATAGTATTGGGCCAAACACAGATTTCGGGAATGTGTTCTAGAGACCTGCTTTCAAGTTGGCATACAGCCATGACAATGTTGTTTGTCAGGCAAGGTTAGACTTTTCTCTCCTCTGTCACAGACTGGGAAGACTTATTGGTTCATTCCCTATAGTATTCCAGTCATTTTCACACCAGCAATCAGTTTCTCTATTTTGGTGAGAAATCCAAAATATAATTTCCTTTTTTTGGTTCTATCACCTTTTGAAATATGATGTTAATATTAAGCAAATCAAGGAATTAGTTGGTCTGCTTTTGACAAACAGCAAACCTCATTAGATGTCCATATGATTGAAGTCTTCCATAATATTTTTTTGTGTCTCTGTAACAGGTTTGTTATGTTTCCCAGACTTCCCATTTGTTTCCTCTTTATGCTGGGTGATCTTCAGTATACTTATATGGCAAATCCTTCTGACTCTTTCCATTGATCTCCAAATATTCTCTCCTTTCTTTCTGTACTTTGGTTCCCAGATTTCTTCACCTGAATTTTACTTTTCAGTCTGTGTACACCATTTACCCATTACTACTTTTATCAAATCTGTTTCTTTTTGTTGTTATACTTATCCTGAGCTATATTTCTTTCATGACTCTATTCATACCAAATCTCAGGGAAGATGGGAAATTAGTAGTAGTTTAGTTTTTCCCTTCTTTCTTGTTCATTTTATAGTTCAGGTTTCATTCTATTCATTCTTCTACTTGGCTTCTTCCCCATTCTGCCCTACAACAAAAAAGAGTGGCATTTAGAACATTGATGATGACAATGATACACTGATAAATATTACTTCACTTTTCTTTGAAAGCAGTCATGTAAAGAACAGGGACTGTTTTGAGTCTCTCTGAATTGACATTAGAGGGGATGCAGGTCCTCTCAGTACAGGAAGAAAAGGGTATGAAAGGTCTCACTCATGGCTCTTTTTCAACAGAGTTCTTGATATTGTCCAAGTGAAGAAGATAAGAGACCAAGTGACATCAGTCATGCTAATTACAACCAGGTCTAAGGTGAGTTGTTGTTCTCTCTGTTTTTCCTTACAGGCCATATTTTTGGAGACAGAAGAGAGGAGCCTGTTGACTCCTTTATTGTAATCCTGAAGCCTTCTTTGGTGGGTCCACAAAAAGGGTTCTTTTCCTGGGTTAAAAAAGGAAAAAAGGTGCATAGATGCAAAAAAGACACCAGTGTGACCAGAGAAGAAAAGTTCAAAGAAATTAGTAGCAACACCTGAGAAATATTTATGAAACTTTTTTTTTTTACAACTATTCTGCATCTGGACTAATCAGGACCAGACAGGAATGGTTATAAAGAAACACATAATCTAAGATTAGGCCTGAGATTCAGAAAATTTGACTCTGAATCCTAGTTTCTTCCCTTACTAGTTGTGTGACTGGGGAGCTCACTTCTCTGCTCTGGGCTTCAGTCTCCTTATATATAAAGTAGGGGAGTTGTATGAGTTGATTTTCAAATTCTCTTCCCACTCCTAAAACTTAGAATCCTATGATTTTAAAGCTCCATGGTGCTGAGTCATGATAGTTCAGTAATATCCTTCAAACTTGACAGTGGGAATCTCTCTGAAAACCATACTAATAACCATCTATGATGATTAACTTTCTGCCTTGATTCCATTCAACAAGCACTTAATAGGAAACCATTTCTGTGCTAGGCACTGAGTCCATAGATAAAAATGAAATAATAATTGCTTCCAAGGGGGTTTTTAATCTATTAAGAGAACAAGAACACACATAAGTAAACAAAATAATTTGAGGAGTAAGAGGAGTTTAACAATGGTGACGGGAGTGTCAAAAGAAAGCTTTGAAGAGGATGTGGCACTTGAGCTGAGCCTTGAAGGAAACTTGAAGGAAAATAAGGATTCTGTGGAGCAGAGACAAGGAAAGAAAATGTTTCAGGTATGGGACTGAGGGGTGGAGGTGAGACATTTGACTTTCATAAAGTGGGAGATGGAATATTAAGTTATGGGAGCAACTTAAGAATCATGTTGGAATGTAGATTATATGAAAGACTTTATTGTTAAATTAAGTGAGAGACATGTATGAGTCAGATTATGTAGAGCTTTAAATATCAGGCTAAGAAGTTTATAATTTATCCTACGGTTAGTGGGGAACCACTCAAGATCTTTGAGTAGAAGTGACATGATAAAATATATACCCTAGGAGGAAGATTAATTTGGCAATTTTGTGGTAGATGGATTGGAGAGGGGAAGACTAGTATCAAGGAGATCAATTAAGTATTAAAATAGTTCATTATTGGTTGCCATTCTGTGTTAAACATTGCAAATATAAAAGGAAAAAGCAAAATTGCCCCTACTCTAAAGAAGCTGCATTCTTATAGGAGAGCCATGTACATACATGTACATAGATTTGTATAAAATAGAAGATATTTTATGTGGAGGTCAAAGAAGATACTAGCCACTGGAGATGATGAAGAAAGGCTTCTTAAAAGAGTTGACACTTCAGCTGAATGGATAGTAGGGATTTTAAGAGGTTGAGTTAAAAAAGGAGCACATTTCAGGCTTTGGGACACAGGCAATACAAAAGCTTGAGGAGATAGTTTTATAAAGAACAAATAATAAGGACTGTTTGGTTGGAAAATAGAGGATGGGTTTTAGTATACTTAGTAGAGGGTTGAGAAAAGACCAACAAATTTTGCAATTAAGAGTTTTGAAGAGAGTAATTGCATTTGAGTGTTATTAGAAACTAGAATTCAGAGTGTTTACAAGGGAAAAGAAATGGCAGTTGTATGAGTTTGACAGCTGTGCATTTGGTTGAGAAAGGGAGAAGACACATAAGATACTAGTTTGAGAGGTTGGTGGGGTTTAATGAGAGTTTAAGAATGGGAGAAATAAAGACATTTTCTAGGTAGCAGGGAAAGAACTAAGAGATAGGGAGAGGTTAAAGACCGACAAGGTGAGGGAGATGACAATGGGAACAATCTAATTAAAAGATGGGAGCTAATGAGCTCAATGGCACTTGTAGAGAACTTTGCCTTGGCAAGAGGACTAACTCTTCTTCAGACCAGAGTAAAAGAGGAAAGAATGTAGGAGGATGTCCAGAGGTTGTGAGAATTAAAGCAGGGGAGAACAGGAAGCTCTTGGTTACTGAACTCAACTTTTCCCCCTAAGTTCTTAAGAATAGGGCCAATTTTGCATATCTTTTTGTATCCCCAAGTACCAAACACAGTGTTTTGTACTTAATATTTATGGAAAGAAAATGTTGAAGTCCTAACTTGTTGAGTTCAGGCCATCTGGTCACTTTTCTGAAGCAGTTTCTAAAAATGGCCTTAACATGGCTCTTTTCAATAATGAATAGCCTAATTCAGGCCAATTCCAATAGACTTGTGATAGAAAGAGCCATCTGCATCCAGAAAGAGGATTATGGGGACTGAATATGGATCATAACGTGGTATTTTCACCTATTTTGTTGGGGTTTTTTTTCTTGTTTTGTTGGGATTTTTACTTTATTTTTTTATTTATATTTTCATTTTTTGATTTAATTTTTCTTGTGCAGCATGATAAATGTGGAAATATGTATAGAAGAATTACACATGTTTAAGATATATATTGGATTGCTTGCTATTTGGGTAGAGGGAAGGAGAGGAAAAAAATTTGGAACACAAGATTTTGTAAGGGTGAATGTTGAAAACTATTTTTGCATGTATTTTGAAAATAAAAAGTTATTATTTAAAAAAAAAGATAAAAGTGACCTTAGTACCCTATCCTTTCCTGGTGTTTCTGTGTTCATTTGACATCTCTGGTCTCTGTCCCTATCACCAGTAATGATTTTCCCCCTCCTGGCTTCCCATATTCAGTCAGTGTCATCCTGATCTTCCAGAATAAATCTCAGGGTTCTTTTTAACCCCTCTAGTTCCCACATCCCCCAATAACTATTCAAATTCCTAGTTCTATCTGTGCTTTCCTTCTAATGTTTTTAGCATCTGTCTCTTCTCTATTGCCAACATCTTAGCCCAGAACACTATCACATCATTCATTCGGAGGCAGAGTGGAAAGAGTGCTGGCCTTGGCATCAAGAAGACCTGGGTTCAAATTCTATCTCTAACACTATCTTTGTGACAAGGGGTAAGTCACTTTACCTCTCTGAGCCTTAGTTTCTTCATTTATAAAATGGGCTAATAATATTTTTAGGCCCTCTTACAGAATTGTTGTGGAGCTCAAATAAAATAATGTTTGTGGAGCACTTTGCAGGTTTTAAAGCACTCTATAAATTTCAACCATGAGCTAGTTTTTCTAGAGGCTATCAGCCTCTCCCCTAGCCATCCTGAACATTTTTAGCAGATTAATTTCTCATTTCATTCTGATAAAAATATAAAAATCTCTGATTCTTCAGTGAGCCATAAGCCTTATCTTGAGAAGGCAGCAGAGAGACAATAGAAATTTGGAACATTATTTCAAACCTATACTGCACCTTTGTTTTAACCACATATAAGAAGCGTTGTTTACTTTTATTAGAAAGGCCATATGGAGCCCAGGAGACTTGTAGTTTAAAAAAATCCATTATATTATATATGGTTTTTCTGTACACACCATTCATGATGTTAATTAATAGTTTCTTGAAATGTATAAAAATCCTCTGTGAACCTTCCTCTTTAAGAGAAGGTCTACTTTAAATTCAGTTCTGGCCTCAGGACATCTCTTCCATGCAGTATTTCAAGAAAGGCTCATTCTTTATACATTTGGCATTATGGATTTATTTCCTTGCTAGGTCATGTATATACCTCCCTTTCCCACTGAAAACCTTCATTAGCTTCCTATAATCTTCATTTTGATAACCAGACACCTTTTAGCTGGTATTCAAGATTCTTCACAATCCAAACATCTTTATCCTCTGGGAAATGGTTCCCTTATATACTATCCCTTCTCCATAAGGTAAGAGTTCTCAACTTGGAGAACACAGTTTCTTATTTTGAGCCCATTTTATGTATGTGCTTTAGGTTAAAGACAACTTCCTATCAACCTATTTAATGGTCAATTAGAGAAAACCAGCAGCACACTGAAATAATATTTATGATATTTTACATCAACCTTGAAGGGATTGATTGAGCTTTCAAAGCATTGCAACTTTTTTTTAATGTAATTGAAAAAAATCGTGTTTACTTTATCAAAGAAGTAATCAGTACCAGCTATGTGCAAGGTTCTATGCTCAGGCCTTGGCATGCAAGGTATATTTAACACAGGCTTTATGTTTAGAAACTTTAAATCTATTAGAAGGAAATACAAGTACATAAGAAATTGAGATATAAGGGAGAGGGAGATAAAGGCAAAGAAGTGGTCCAGGCAAAGTGTTATGAGAAATTTGAGGAGAGGGAAACCCGAGGCTTTATGGAAACCTTCAGGGAAAAGTTCAGCAGAAAGTTGAAGGACAGAATGGAATTCAGTCTACAGATAGCAGAAGAGTCTTTACCAGACTTGGGAGGAAATAAGAGTAAAAGCAGAGAGAAGGGAGAGGCTAGGATCATAAGAGGAGATGAATCAAAGATTAAATTTGATTGGAACATAGAAGACACTCAGAGAGACAGAGTTAAGAGGGAAGGCTAAGTTCAAAACCATTTAGGAGATAGCAGGGCCTAAATGCCAGAATAAGATTTTATATTTTATTGGGAAGGCAATAGGGAACTATTAAAAGTTTCTGAATAGAGTAGTGGCATGATCATAGTAGTATACCTGGATGATTATCCCAAGAGTTTTGAGGAGTTCAGAGTGGAGTTGTGAATTTGGGCATCAAATGCATAGTAATAATTGAAACCAGTAGATAAGATCACAAAGCAAGAGTCTTGTATATGCTTTGTTTTATTACTGCCTATTCATCTATGCTAACTATGGTTTTTACTTCTTTGCCTTTGTTTTTTTTACTACCATCAAACTCTGAAATCACACCCTACCATACTTTTCTCATGTTGAACAATTTCCTAAGGCCACCTGAAGCCATTTAAACCTACTGTGAAATCACCACATAGCCTTTATAGGACTTCTATAAATAAGAGGCCAGTCTCCAATATACCCCAGGACAGCCTGTTCAATTAGGAGATGACCTCTGGCTTAATGCTTGGGAACCTCCAACCAAGAACTTAGTTTATTAAGCCAAACTCCTGCATAGGTTGTCAATCTCATTGCCTATATAAAATTGCATTGATGTAGATACATTCAATATTCTAAAAATCCCTATTAGGAGAAGCCCACCCTGGGGCAGCTAGATGACGCAGTGCATAAAGCACCAGCCCTGAAGTCAGTAGGACCTGAGTTCAAATTTGAGCTCAAACACTTAACATTTCCTAGCTGTGTGACCCTGGGCAAGTCACTTAACCCCAATTGCCTCAGCAAAGAAAAAAAAAGAAAAGAAAAGAAAAAGAAGCTCACCTTGAGTTACATATTTTTAAACAAATTTTTATTACTCCGAACTTGACAAATACCAACAAATAGAAACATTTTAATTAATAAAACCAAAGAAAAATGTTACATTAAAAAATGCAAATTTCCCTTATGTACAGCTTACTGACGTTTTTAAAAGGCTATAATACATTCAGCATATTTATTCCCAAGCTATCCTGACTGTTAGTTTCTAATTAAATCTCTTCATTTTTATAACACTAACTTCCTAACTCCAAATCTCTTCCTGTTCTCTTCTATACATTTAAAATACCACTGCATTGACAGTCTTTTTTAGAATATCAGTATCACTATTGTCCTCTTCATGTTCCCAATTTTCCTTCCTACTCCTAAAAATTTTTAAAACCTTTATAATAAAGCACAGGCCAGCAGAACAAATACATATATTGACCATGTCAGAAAAAGATAGTTTTTATTCTGTATCAATAGTTTCTCATATCTCTATAAAGTTAGAGCAAGTATATTTTGAATTCATACTCTGAAATCATGGTTGGTCATTTTATTTATCAGAGTTCTAAAGCTTTCAAAGTTGTTTTTTTTTTTTATTACCATGCTCTTGACATTATGTAAATTGTTAACCTGGTTCTCACTGCACTTTTTATCTGTTCAGGTCATTCCATGTTATCTGAATCCATTCTTTTTGCCTTTTCTGACAGTGCAGTAATATTCATTATTGACTAAAATTAAAATTAAATTCATTATACCATACCATTAAATTCATATACCATAATTTGCTTAGCCATTTACAATTTAACGAGCAATTTTCATTGCTTTGCTGCAACCAAAAATGCTGCTACAACTATGTATGTACATATGCAATTTTTCCCACTTTATTTTATCTCTTAGGGATATAAGCCTTTTAGTTATATTACTTGGTCAAATATCATGAACAGGTTAGTGAATCTGATGGTTCCAAATTCTTTTCTACAATACTTATCATGATATATCTCCACCAACAACTGCCACAGCTCCAACATTTGTCATTTTCCTTTTTTATCATTTTTGCCAATCTGTTGGGCATGAGGCAGAACTGGTTTTAATTTTTTTTCTTTTATTATTAGCGGTTAGAATTTTTTTCATATAATTATTTGTTTGCTTTTCTTCCTTAAGTTACATTGGTACTTCTTAATTCTGGTGCAAGAGAAGTTTATGTTGAAAGAGAGTCTGGATTCATGAAGGTAATGAAATTGTTTCTGATACTTGGATGAAAGAGAAGGCACCAGCCAGTTGAATTTTAGCTAGGAGCTTACATAATTCCAGTTTGCACAGCTTGTATGATAGAAAAGCTGTATATTATAGTGGAAGATTGTTGGTCATTGGGGCTGAAATCCTGATCCTGAAATTTATTAACACCATAACTTTGCATAAGTAATTTCCCTTCCTAGGCCTTCAGGTTCTCATCTTTAAATTGGGAATGATGATACTTTCTCCTGCCTAATGTTGTACTGATGAAAGTTCTTCAATGTTTACAAAGGGCTAGAGAAATGGCAGCTATTTATAACTCCCTCAAGTAAAAGTCCTGAGGCTGAGAGTGGTAGCTCCTGCTTGCCAAGTAAGGTGGTAGCTTGGCTAGCTCCCTGATCACCCACTTGTGACAGCCACAAGGCTGCTAACCATTCTTGATCCTGCCCTGTTTTCCTTCCGACTCTCCCTCTAACATTGCATCTGGATATAAGTTTGGCTTAAATTCTTCTCCAATATTTATTTAATAGTTCATGATCAGATTCTATGCTGCAGGACATTGATCATTGAGGCTCCTTATAATGGCAGAGTTTTTTGCTTCTTCTTTGGTACAATCTTTAATTTCCATACATATGCTAAGGAGGAGAACCTTGGCTTTTCTCCTAGAAGACACCCAACCTCAAATCAGACCAGGTGAAATAGGATAATAACTAAGGCTCAGAGAAGTGACTTGCTTGTGATCACATAGCTAGTTAATGACAGAGCTGGGATTAGAATCCAGCTTTGTTGACTTCCTTTTCCATTGTCCAATTGCCTCCACTCCCTCTTAGATACCTTGAAAGTTCCTTGTCCATTTGTTCTCCTTTACTTTTCCTCATATGATCTTAGTGTGTATGCCTTTCTTCACACAAATCATACCAACATCTTTGCATGTGTTCAGAGCTCTTAATGCTCAGAATGATATTATAGATTTTGTCTACTTTCCGTGTTGCTGCCAGTTCTTTCTCTTTCTAGGACAGTGTGAAGAGAAGCAAAGCTGTTTTAGTGTTTCAGGAATCAGTGACATTCAAAGATGTGGCTGTGTACTTCACCCAGGAGGAATGGAGGCAATTGGATTCTATTCAAAAGGATTTATATAGAGATGTGATGCTAGAAACTTATAGCAATCTAGACTCTTTGGGTAAGATGGTTTTGCCTTATGTCTTTTCTCCCTCTAGGATTTAGTTGTTTTAATTCCATATTCATGGCTTTGGAGATTCTAGAGCTGAGATTTGGTTCAGGATTTTGGTATCAGAGCTTCCTAATCACTTTTGATTGTTTTAATCTCAGCCACCTGGCATTTTAACAATTTCTTTTTCTCTTTTCCCCTTTGTTTTTATTTCAATGTAAAATAAAAAGTCTAGCAAAATAAAAAAGTTGTATGTAAAATTCCAAATTCCCAACTGTCAATTGTGGTAATCATTAACAAAATAATTACAACATCTAATTTATTCATTGTCTCTTTCTACCTTCTGTTAGTGTACTTATCTAATTGTACTGTTGCTAGTATAATCATTGTGCATGTTAGGATTCTTTTTGCATTATTTTCTTTCCACACTTGTTTATATTTGTGGTGCTATAATACTCTGTTTTGTTATTACATCAGTTCATTCAACCATTTCTTATTAAGACAAACAATTTTTTCCATTTTGCATTATTATAAACAATGCCTCTTTGAATTTTTTTTTGTTTTGTCTTTTTTCCTGAGAGGGAACTGGATATGCATTCTTGGGTATGCCTTCAAAATCATCATGAACAGAATTGTCCTGATTCCTTTTTCCGATCAGGAATCCCAGTTTCCAAACCTGAAGTGATTTCCTGGTTGGAGAAGGGAGGGGAGCCCTGGATTCTAGATCTCCAAGGAGCTGAAGAAAGAGAAACCCAAAGAGGTACTTGGTCAGGTAAAGAACACTGATATAGAAAACTGTGAAGTAAAAGCCCACCCATTAGATCAGGGTGGGAGGGCAATCTTAGCATTTTGTAAAGGAAGTTGGGGGAGGAAGGGAGTTGATTTGGTTTTGGGTTTTTTTGCTAACACTGTTTTATTAGTCACTCTAGTCATCCTCTTAGATAGTTTCGTCTTTCTCTTCATTTTTCTATGCAAAGCCCTTCCAAGTCTACCATCACCTCTCTTTCCCTAGTTACTCCACAAATAAGTCATTTTTATGATTTATCTAACCATAATATTACATTACAGAGAATTTCTATCAGCAAAGAGGTTCTGAATATTTGCATTTTTTTTCCTTTCTTTCAGAATGGAAGACTAAATATATAATCAAAGATTCTTTTTCCAAAGTAAAATCATCAGATGCAAGGGAATAATTCATAGAAGCTATTCCACAGGTTACTAGATTTGAAGAATTTATTGTTGAGGACAGGTTACCAAGGAAACAGGAAAACTTCATGGGAGAAACCCAAGAAAAATACTTCTCAGAGGAGAAATGTTTTAAACAAATGAAATTTACCCATAAGAAACCATCCACTGGGGAGAGAGACTATGAATATAATGAATATGAAAGAAATTTTCTGAACTCAAACTCTGAAAGCGATTCAAGATTTTCTATAGGAGAGAAAATCTATAAAGTTGGTATCATTGAGAAAAGCTCCAAACAGAATTCAAACCAAAATAAACACCAGAAGCTTTCCAAACAGAAGAAATCTTGTAAGTGTAATAAATGTAGGAAAACCTTCACTCAGAACTCATCCCTTACTCAGCATCAGAGTATTCATACTGGAGAGAAACCCTTTAAATGCATTGAATGTGGGAAGGCTTTTAGCCAAAGCTCACTCCTCACTCAACATCAAATTATTCATACTGGAGAGAAGCCGTATAAATGTAACATATGTGAGAAAGCCTTTAGCCATAACTCATTCCTTATTCAGCATCAGAGGATTCATACTGGAGAGAAACCCTATAAGTGTAATGAATGTGGGAAGGCTTTCAGTCAGAGCACATGCCTTACACAACATCAGAGAATTCATACTGGAGAAAAGCCATATAAATGTGGTGAATGTGGAAACACCTTCAATCAGAGCACATGCCTTACACAACATCAGAGAATTCATACTGGAGAAAAGCCTTTTAAATGTAATGAATGTGAGAGAACATTTCGCAAACATTCACAGCTTAGCCAGCACCAGAGAGTTCATACTGGAGAGAAGCCCTATAAGTGTAATGAATGTGATAGAGTCTTCAGTCAAAGGACACGTCTTACTCACCATAAGAGAATCCATTCAGGAGAGAAACCATATAAATGCATTGAATGTGGGAAAGCCTTCTTTCAGAGCTCATCTCTTACTGAACATCAAAGAATTTATACTGGAGAAAGAGACTATGAATGTAATGTATGTGAAAAAACCTTCCCTAAACACTCACACCTTGTTCAACATCAGAAAATCCATACTGGAGAGAAACCTTATCATTGTAATGACTGTACTAAAGCATTTAATCAGATTACATGCCTTACTGAACACCAGAGGATTCATACTGGAGAAAAGCCGTTTAAGTGTAATGAATGTAAGAAAGCTTTCCAAAAACAGTCAGCACTCACTCAACATCAGAGAATTCATACTGGAGAGAAACCATATAAATGTAATGATTGTGGCAAAGCCTTAGTCACAGCTCAATCCTTACTCAACACCAGAGAATTCACAGTGGAGAGAAACCTTACAAATGTAATGAATGTGGAAAAGACTTTCATAACCACTCACATCTTACTCAGCATCAGAGAATCCATACTGGAGAGAAACCATATAAATGTAATCAATGTGGGAAAGCCTTCAATCAGAGTGCGTGCCTCACTCAACATCAAAGAATTCATACTGGAGAAAAACCCTTTAAATGTAAAGAATGTAGAAAAGCATTCAGTCACAGTTCTTCCCTTTCTGAACATCAGAGAATTCATACTGGAGAGAAACCCTATAAATGTAGTGAATGTGGGAAAGACTTTCGCAACCATTCACACCTTACACAACATCAGAGAATTCATATTGGTGAGAAACCTTATAAATGTAGTGAATGTGGGAAAGCCTTCAGTCATAGTTCAGCCCTTATCAGACATCAACAACTTCATAGAAGAGAGTAATAAATGTGGGGAAAGCTATAGCTAGATTTGTCACTTTGTTAAATATACATATTTAAGACATCATTAATATGAGACATTTGTTGCAAGTTATGATGATGTTTTAAGGTATGAGAAAAAAGGGCTCCTCTGTTCCTTATTTCTCTTCAAAGTATTAGCTTCTATCAGTAAATCATTGAGACTACTCTGAGACTTGTCACTGATTAACTTTGAGGTTAATCATTAATCATCTAATCAGAATATTATATATATATATATCATATGTTATATATAAGTATATATTATATACACATACATGCACAAAAATTACAGGATTTAAAAAGTTGTAGGAAACTTTATTATGGCTTGAGTATAGAATGTCCCCTATTTATATATTATTTTTTTTAAAGGTTCATCTTATGGTAGTTGTTTGGGATACATAAGTTTTTTTTTCCTCTAGGTATATTGCTAAGACTGATAGGTTCCCAAGACTAATCTTACAGAGGCTACAACAGTCTATTTAATGCATAACAGTTTAAACATATGTTTATACACACATGATGAGAAATATAACAAAAATTTTTGAATCATTAAATAACTGATTAAGATTTTTGTATGAATGAGTCTTTAATAATGCTTGAGAAAGAGGTTTAGATAGAGCATGAAAGGTAAAGAGATGAATAGAGATCATGAAGGACAGGAGAGTTTACAAAACCGTGGAAGTTGGTGGCTACTATCATGCCCAGTATTCCTTCAACACTTGTCATTATTCTCTCTTGTAGGCATCACACTATTACTATTACCCTATCAGACATGATCAATACTAATTACTAAAGCACTGAGGTTCAGAGATTTTATATAAGGTTACACATAATTACTCGTAGTTGTCTGCTTATCTCTTTTTTCAAGCGGGCTTTGATAATAGGGCCACAGAGCAACCTCAGTTATACTAATGCCTCATCTGTTTTGTGTCTTACCCTTTTGTTTCTTAATCTTTGTTTTTTTATGTAAATTCATGCTTATGTTCTCTTATGACTGAGCTTTTAGCTTTGTCTCACCTGCACCTTGCCCTACTCTAGACACTGATTGGCTCCTGAATATTCTCTTTTCCTGTCTAATGGACCTTCAGCTGATAGCAGGAAAAAATAGATCCTAGAAATCAAAGCTACAGAAAAATCCTGACTAATCAGAAATTAATAAGATTCTGGTACTCAGAATTAAGGCCACTCATTACAGCAATTTGAATGAAGCTTCTCTTATGAGTTCTAGTAGTTTTTAAATAAATTTGATAATTTTTTCCTACCCATTTCAGCCCTTACATTTAACAGGACAAGTCTTTTGAAATGAATGTATGTGATAATTGAGTTACTAGGAATTCAATTACTAGGAAAGGGTAAAGAAAATCCATATTTAACAATCATTCAAATAAAATCTTTTAAAAAATATTCATTATAGTTGGCTTGGAGAAGGGAGGCATGCTGCCTTTCAAGTCTAAATTCAGATTGGGGTGGTAGTGGGTCAGTTTTAAAGATAGATACCTAGTTTTCTCCTTTTATACAGAAAAAAAAATATATTTCTGAATGGTGTTGGAGATATTTTCTTGCTTTTTGGGGATCCCACGGTGATAATTGGTATTACTGTTATCTTACCTTCCAGATTTATGCTTTGGGAGTTTTGAACATGGTAATTAGTTGAGAGGGGATGACAGACTTGGGACTGGGATATAAAAAGTCCTATCTATGGGTGTTGGCTACATACTTTTTAAAAAATTGAGCACCTCAAAATTTTTAGAGCATGCACTACCAATATCCGTATATTAAATTATTTATATATTATATAAGTAATGATGAAATCATATTTTATGCTCGTGTCAACAGGGAGCCACGGGAGTTTATTGAGTAAGGGAGAGAAATAGACCTGAACTTAAGGAAAATCTGGCACCTGTTTAGAGAATGTATTAGAATAGGTAAAGACTTGAGGAAGGAAGACTAAGTAAGAGGCTATTAGTCCAGGACTCAGATAACGAGGCCCTGGATTAAGGTGGCAGCAATGTGAGAAAAAAGAAGGGGACAGAGGTAAGTGCTTTGAAGGTAAAAATGACAAGATTAGGTGAGTGGATACATGACCCGTCCCGAGGGTCTCGAGCTAAGGGTGCCTGAATTCTCGCATCGGCCTGTGAGCCGAAGGCTGGGGAGGCTTCAACCTGGGGATGGGCTGTGAAAGGAAAGAATGGAGACCATTCTGTATAAGGGCAGAATAGCTCGTTTATTGAGGCATAGTACAGGGTTTATATACATTGTATATCAAAGTAAACTTTCATATAACAAAGGATGTAACATCTGTTGACCATTTGTCAGGAAATTGAATAAGGGGAGGGATGTGGTGTATGTGTGACTTCTTGAAGCAGGATGCCTGCTTGACACTTTCTTGAGATAATTGATCGTTATCTGGCTTCCTGGTATGCACTTTTTGGGGGCAGGGGTTTGGTGATGTCTCTAACAGTCTCTTTGTCTCCAACAGATACAGGAATGTGGTAAAGTGAGGTGTTAAAGATGACACTAAGGTTGTGAGATTCTGGGTGACTAGAAAGATGCTAGTGCCTTCTACATTAATAGGGATGTTTGGAAGATGGGTGGGCTTGGGGGAAAGATAATGAAATTCCAGATCACTGGCCATGTTTGAAGGACTTGTATCTGGCCCAAAACTTAAAAAAGGAAGTGAAGCTCAAACTAGTTTTTGCTCCTAAGCATTAAAAAAGGCATCTGCCATAGCCATGAGGTAATTTGGAAGTAATACCAGAATTCTCTTCAGTATTACCTGTAGAACTACTGTGTGTGCTTGTATACTGACAGCTGGCTCAGAATAGGGAAGATTAGGAACTTGCACATCAGAGGAAGGGAAGTCACAGCTTATAATTAAGAAGATTGAGACTTCAGTGAGCTTTAGGGATAAAAACAAAAGACTGAGAAACAATAAAAATTGTGTAAGTATGCAGTAAACAGTATGAGCACAAATCTTAAGAGACTTCTGTCTTTAAAATGTCTAGCTAAAGACAAGAGGATGACTTAGTTAGATATCTTGAGAATCCTGCCCAGATAACCAAAGGACAAAGATATCAAAGTTTGCTCATAACTTCAGCCTCCAGCCTCTAAAACAGAGATGTCAAAAACAATATAGCATAAATGTTAGGGAACCATTTCTGCTTGATTGCACTGTGCTAAAGTATGTAAACAGATTATCATTCACTGAAGGGCTGTTTGCCTCAAATTTTTTTATACTGGATGGTCTTGCATATATGAGATGGTGTTTGGCCAGAACTAAAATATACCAAAAGACAAGTTCCTTGAAAGATCATTATAGTCTGACTATAGGGTCACATCTTACATCTTCCTTTCATTGCCCATCAGAGTATATTTTATTCTACCAGGAGAATTTAGAAGAGTGTGAGAAGAAAGGAAGCAGAGGCAATTAGTGCAGACAATTCTTCGAAAGATTGGCTAAAAAAAGAGAATTATAGGATGATAGCTTGCCAGGACAGTAAAATACTGCTTGTTCAGTCATTTGGAGTTTTCTTAGCAAAGATACTGAAGTAGTTTGCCATTGCCTCTCCAACTCATTTTTCAGATGAAGAAACTGAGGCAGACAGGGTGAAGTGATTTGCCCAAGGTCACAGAGTAAATGTCTAAAGCCAGATTTGAACTCAGGAAGATGAGTCCCTATGACTCCAGACCTGGCACTCCACTGTTCCACCTAATTTCTTCTAGAGCAGTAAAGTTTGCTGAGATTTTATAAGGATGGAGAACCTTGATGGTATGTTGTAACCTGAAAGAAAGTAAACCAATAGATTAGAAGAAATTCCAGTTAAATTCTAGTTAAAAGAAAATAAAAGTATTGTGCTAGAGGGTAAATGCAGGGAGATTTGTGTGGAGATGCTAGAATAAAGCAAGAGACTGGATAAAGTTAAAAGACTGTTATGAAGAGAAGGGGAAAAGCCAGTTTGGAATTAGGAATAGTATTAGGGGAAAGAATGAGATGTTTCTCCATTGAGAGGTTGAGAGAGGAATGTTGTGACTTAAGGAAATATTTGAAATAATTGCTGTGAAGACTAGGATAGAAAATAATTTAAGGATGAGTAAAAGGATTTTCTTGTTGCAGTGTCTGTAGATGAGATTAGATAATATAAATTTGAGTGAATTCAGTCAGCATAATTGCCTGAATTCCTCCAGTATAATTCCGGAGCATGTAAGTAACAGTGAAAGAAATAGATCCTGAGACTAAAACAGGATGAAGATTTAGTAAAACATGAGAAGAAATAAAACAAGAAATTTGAGAGTAGTACCCAGTGGGAGTTGAAATAGTTAACTAAAAGATTGAAATTAGAAGGAAAATGCATCCAGAGAGATGAGATGTCTGGTATTGAGATGCGTAGGAACTGGAGGTCATGATGAAGTTGAAGATTAGATTTAGGAGGAACAAGGCAAATGGTAGCAGATTATGATCAGATAAAAGAATTTCAGAGGTCTTGATTATGGAAGTGGGATGCTTATAAGGAGTATTGACAATACTAATACTTTCTAATAACTTACATTTATACAGTATTTTAAAGTTTGCAAGATGTTTTATATAATCTCATTTGATCCTTACAATAACTCTTTTGAAATGTGTGCTATTATCAGGACTATTTTATACATGAGGAAACAGGCTGAGAGAAATTAAGTGATTTTTCATAAAGTTAGTCTTTTGGAAAATTTATACTTACACTTTCCTAATTTCCACATTAACACTCTATATACTTGGCTAGTGTGGGGGATAAAAATACCATTCCCGATTCAAAATCATTACTCGGAGATTTCTCAAAGTGAAGATTAGAAGTTTATTTGAATTTTGAGAAATTCCTTGGGATAGTCATTCTTCTCCAGCCCTTGACAAGGAGAGGAAGAAGTGCACACCCCCTTCTCACCTGAGCCCACACTTATAGAGAAAGAAAGGGAGGCCCACCCTCAGGACCTGCCAATCTCCAGAACAAAGCACTTGCTGCCCACTCAAGGCCTGCTAACAACCAGACCCTTTTTCAAATCACTAACTAGCAGATAGGTTCTGGGCTGCCTTTGATATTCTAAAAAGCCACAATTTATCTCTCTTCCTGCAATAGGATCCCCGATGAAAAACCCTACCAATCTCTCACAATCATTCTGAGAAGTCCTCAGTTTCCCGTCTCATTCACTAGTAAGGTCAAGAGTAATGGCCAGCTTATACAATGAATACCTTTTCTAGAAGAGATCTTGGAATCCATCAACATTTAGTAAGCACTCACAATATACCAGTCACTGTGCTAAGCACTGGAGATACAAAAAAGAGGCAAAGGACAATCCCTGCCCTTAAGGAGCTTATAATCTAAAAGAGATAATGTACAAACCAATACATAGAAAGCAAATTAAAGGAATAAAGAAAAGCAATTTACAGAGAGAAAGCACTGAAATTGGAAAATTGGAAAAGCCTTCCTGAAGAAGGTATTATTTTAGTTGGGACTTCAAGGAAGCCAGGGAGATCAGCAGTAGTTAGCTGAGAGAGGAAGAGCATTGCAGGTATGGGTGAGAACTAGAGAGAATGGAATTGAGATGGAATATCTTGTTTGTGGAACACCAGGAAACGAGTATCACTGATTTGAAGAGTAAGTGTTGGGAAGTAAGGTCTAAAACTGAAACAGTAGCATGAGATTAGGTTATGAAAAGATTTCAAAGCTAAATCATCTCATATTTACTTATGGAGTGATTAGATATATGTTTTAGGAAAATTAGTAGTTGAAGGAAAAATGGATAGGAGTAGAAAAAGACTTAAAACAGGTAGACCCATTAGTGGGCTATTGGATTAATCCAGGTGTGAGATGAGGGCCTTTTCCAAGTTGGTCTCAGGGTCAGAAGAGAGAAGGATGATATTTGAGAGATGTTGGAAAGATAAAATTGACAAGCCTTCACAATAGATTGGATATGACTTGGGGAGGGGTAGTAAAGAATCTAGAATAAAGCTTAGATTTTAAACCTGAGGGAGTGGGAGGATGGTGTTATTCTCTACAATAGTAGGAAAAATAGGAAGAGCTTAATGGGTTCTGTTTTAGATATATTGATTTTAAGATATCTACTGGATATCCAATTCAATATGTCTGAAAGGCAATTAGAGATGCAAGATTGGAGATCAACAAAGGGGCAGGGATGTGGGAAAGATATATTTGAGAATTGTCAGAATCCACAGGAGCTGATGAGATCCCCAAAGGAATTATTTTAGAAGGAGAAAAGGATCCACAACAGGACCTTGAGGGACATCTATGGTTAGATGGCATGATCTGGAGAAGGATCCAGAAAAGGATTTAGAGGAGGAATGGTCAGGTAGGTAGGAGAGAGTGGTATCCTGAAAACCTATAAATATGAGGAGAGGATGATCAGTGTCAAAGGTTGAAAAGCAATTCAAGGGGAATGAGTGTTGAGGAAAACCACTAGATTTGGTAGATGAGATGAATATCTTTGAAAAGTGCAGGGTTTTTTTGGTGGAATTATAAGATGGCAGAATGTAAGGCATTGAGAGAAAAAAAAAAGCTTAACTACAAAGGGCAGAAGAGATAACAGGATGAGTGGGGACAGAAGGGGTAGGAGGGCTGAGAGGGCTGGTAATGAGGACTTAGTGGTTGGGGTTGTGGAATGGGCTTCGGATGATCTATCATCCCATGACCAGGTGTGAGAATGTCCATCAAAGTGCCACTCCTGTACCGAAGCAGAAATCTGGAGAGAGGGGGACTTTGCCCTGGAAGTTTGGGAGACAGGGCGGCAGATAAGAAAAATAGAAATATCTGTATTGCTTGTACAGATGCAAATGGTTGCTTTGGGTGCAGGGAGTCTGTCCAGCCTGGCTTTACTAGGCTCTTCCTCTGGGGGTTCCTCATGCTGGCACGTGTACATTTTAGGGAGACCCGGACATGGACAGTCCCTAAGCTGTGTCCCAGGGGTTTCCTTTGCTTTACTTGGAAGCCTGAGCCACGAGGAGTACTGAGCCAGGGCCTCGTTCATGAGAAGGGGAGGAGAATGTGTCAGCCTGTCAAACAACAACCTTTATACTACAGATTTCATGATCCCTGTTTTACAGATAAGGACACTGAGGCTGGGAGAAAGTCACATGACCAGTCACATCCCTAAGGAGTATCAAAGGCCCAACCAAGTCCCGCACCTGGGAAAGGAAAATAGGAAACACTGAGTTAAGAAAACCTCCCTACACAGAACCAGAGCAAAAAAAGATGCTGAATGGATTTCCCGCCCCCATTTTTATTTCCTGGTCTAACCCGGCTTCCCGTATGAGGTAATTCCGGTTCTGTGTCCTGAACAGGAAGCCCCGCCTGCTACTTAGCGTTCACGTGAGCATCGGTATTCCGCCCCAACATGGCTTCCACCATTTGCGTAGCGGCGCACCTTCCGTCGCGAAGGAAGGGCGCGAGTTGCCTCGAGTGCTGTCGGGATGAGCCCCTCCCTACTCGTAGCCTGGTAACCTGTGCCAGTGCTTTGCGCCACCTGCTGGAGCACCAGTAAATGAGCAAGGGCTCCCTTGCGCGCTTGAGTGCATTGTCCTGTCATAACCCACCTTCCATCCCACTTCATATATACTAAATATCACCCACGCCAACCCTTTGAGACCAAACAGGTGAAAAAGCATTTATTTAGCAGTTGCCGTGTGCTAGACACCTTTAAGGGCTGGGGTTACAAAGAAAGGAAAAAAGCCAGCCCCCGGGCTCAAGGAGCTCAGTCTCTGGGGCAACCGTTGTGCGAATAAAGGTTCAGGATAAAGAGGGGGCGGTCCGAAAGTAATTATAGGAGGAGGCCCTGTGGATAGAATCTGGGCAACCCGAATTCCGACTCCACCTGACACTTGGTGTAAGCACCAGCGGCGGTGTGGTCTGTAAAAGGGCGCGGTGCCACCTGTCATGGCCACCTCACGGCTGGTTGGGAGGAGACTGTAAACTCTGGAGGCAGGCACTATTTCTGTTCTTTGTATCCCCAAGACCTAGCGATGTGCCTGGCACAGCGGACACTTACTTCGTGCTTGCTGACAGACATGTATGTAAGGACCTTTGTTAAAATGAAAAGCCTATAAATGTGTAAGCGAATAACAACTAACATTTACATGGTGTTTTAAGGTTTGCAAAACACTGCATAAATGTGTCATTTGATCCTTAAAATTACTCCGGGAGCAAGTGTCTATTATCCTCATTTTATGTATTAAAAAATAGGCTGAGAAATATTGTGTGAATTGCCCCCAGCAATTCTGAGCATTCCTAGTGTGGTGATTTGCTTACTCCCTTAGTTTATCTGATTTTTTTAAAAAAGGAAGAAGAAGAAGAAAAGAAACATAAAAAACCACTGAGACTTGGAGAGAAGTGAAAGGATTTGTCAAAGGTCACAATACCTAGTTAGTAAGAATGATCGTTGGCTTTAAGAGGCTTCCTTACCTAGTAGGCTTGGTGTTTTTTGGTTAGGTTTTTTGTACCTACATTTGTCTGTGTGAATAAGAGATAGACTCTGCAGGACCCTTCCTTTCCAATGGGCTATCTTAGTACAGGTGGGGATTGTGAGATTTTTGTTTTATTTTGGCCATGGGTGTGGGGGTGAATCCTCCCAATTCACTTTTTCTTTTTTTAAGGGGCACCAGGCCTAATTTACTGAAAAGTACATTGATGGGTTTCTGATTGTTTCCTCCAGTCCAAACCCCAAAGAAAACCTTAATCACTTATCCACAAGCAGGACAGCATGCTCTGTAACCACATCATCTGGTTTAGATATAGCACAGAAATCAGCCAATAAGAAAGTAGCATCAATAGGCTCCAGAGCAGGAAATTGAACTGCAAACTACAAAAGGGACTTTTTCCCACTGGCTCCTGTGTACTTTCTTTGTTTTGCAGTCCTTCGGTGAACTTATGCTAGTTATATCATTACTATATGTTAATACCACTCCAATAGCCAATTCACTTTCAAACTTTGAAACCCAGTTTTAAGCAGACTAGTCAGGAAGACCAAAAATCTTTTCTGTGACTTATTTCACTGTGCTTTCTGCTTCTATTAGGAAAAACTTTCTTTCCCGAGTCTTAAAATAACCTCCCTTGAAACACTGAAGCATTTCTGGAATTTATAATGGCTCACACTTATAAATGCAGTGTTTTATATTTTACAAAAGGATTTTTCTTAGAACAATCCTGTGATGTAGATATTACAAGTATCTGATTTTATAGATGAGAAAACAAGCTCAGATAAGTTAAGTGATTTTCTCATTGCCTCATAGCTAATAAGTATTGGGATTTAAATACATGTCCAGGGGCAGCTAGGTGGCGCAGTGGTTAGAGCACCAGCCCTGAAGTCAGGAGGACCTCAGTTCAAATCTGGTCCCAGACACTTAACATTCCCTAGCTGTGTGACCTTGGGCAAGTCACTTAACCCCAATTGCCTCAGCAAAATTAGCAAATAAAATAAAATAAAAAGCTTTAATAATAAATAAATAATAAAATAAAAATACATAAAAATAAAATAAATAAATAATGAAAAAATAAATACATGTCCAGATGACTTTCTACTATACCACAATGCCTTCCTCATGACTTCTAGAATAACCGGAAGGGTTCTGAGTTGCCATCCCATTTCCTACCTCCCCCAAAAGGTAAAATATGAAGTGTTTTAAGTTACCTAATAAACTTGAAGAAATTGCCTCTGAAAATTTCTCAAGTAACTGCATTCAGAATGTCCTGCATTCCTTTAAGAAGATGTTTTTTGGGTTTAGTTTTTTTTGATAGTGTTAATGATTGTCTCTTTTTTTACGAAACTTTGCATCCAGGGAAGTAAGTTAAAGTAAATACATTAATATTTGAACCTGGAGAAGCATTGAGAAAGGGCACCTTCCTCCCTTTACTGCAGAGATGGGAAACATTGAGGTGGAATATTACACTCTTAGACTCTTAGAGGAGGATACTGTATTGCTTGGTTTTCCTAAACTTTTTTTCTCTTCCTTTTTTTTTTTTTTTTTTTTAACAAGAGGAAGAGACATTTGGTAAGATGGTGAAGGGTTATATTTGGGAATGAATGTGATGTTAAAAGCATAATTTTTTTTAAAGAAAGGTTACAAATTTTTAAAAATCAGTTAAAGCATTTAATTAATTATAATTTACTGGTTTCCATAAATTGATATCTTAAAACTTTTCTTTTGGATATGTCTATCTCTGGTGTTCCTGTTTTTTTTTTTTCTTTTACTTTAAAAAAAAGATTTATATTGATTTTTTTGGTCATCACTTTCATTTCTGAATATATGCTTCCTTCTCTCCTGCCTAGAGAACTACTTTATATACAAAAGAATATTAAAAGAGAAGAAAAGAAAGTTCAGCAAAAAAATCACATCACCTGAGAATGATAGCATATTCAAATCTCTACACCCATAATTTCCTTTTAAGAATAGAGGTCTCTTCTTCAGGGAAAGCTTGATAATTTAACTGTAATTTTGTTTTATTGCCTTTCCATTTATATTTTTGTAGTCATTGCTTATATTTAGAGTAGGAAGGGACCACAGAGTACATTCAATTCAAGCCTATCATTTTTCAAATGAGGAAACTGAGGACCAGAGAGATTAAAAGATTTTTCCAAGTCACAGGTAGCAAGTACAAGAGGTGAAATACAAGGCCAAGACTTTAAATGATACCTTCCATTGTATCATGATGTTTCTAAATAGTATTTTGACTTTGTCTTATCAGGCTATTTGAAATATTTATACTACTATTTACTTTAGGATTGAACATCTGGGGAGCTCACATTGATAAAGATTATATTAACTCACAGGTATATATTACATTATATTATATATGTAACATATGATATGATATTTATATAATAATGGTAAATATTATATACAATATATATTATATTATATGTTACATTATATATTAATATTTACAGTATTCACAAGTAAAGTGTAACATGTTGGTTTTCAGATTTATCTCTGTCTCTAAGGTCCATTCAATGAAAATTCTGTATATATCTTGCAAGATTCAGACTATTTTTGGTGCTGGGGAGGCTGTCCCTTTGTAGAGGCAGCATGGTGTTGTACCAGTAAAATAGCTTTGAGTTCTGAGCACCTCAGTGTGAGCTGTGGACCACTCCTTTGAACCTCAGGCAAGTCCAGTCCCTTTATAGCCTATAGATTCCTTATCTGAAAATTAGGACATTGTAAATTCATGATCCTCTGAGCTCATTGCATTAGCTCCTGGATGTGACATCTGAGACTATTCCTATCTGGGAAAAATAAAGTATATTATAACAAAGACTTTTATGGGTCAAGGTGTTGAGGTTCAAAAGAAGACCCCAAAAGGTTGGGGTCACAGACTGGTGTCTCAAGGTATCTCAAAAGAATTTGCAGGCTTGAACCCATCTGCAAGTCAAGGGGCAACATTTATTGTAATTGTAACACCAATTGAAGTGGACTAAGTTCCAAAAGGATTTAGAAAAGAACCAGGAGAAGGAAAATAAATTTATAGGACAAAGTTAGAGAGATCAGAGCTTCGTGTTAATCAGAGCTTCATGTTATTTATTTGCTCATTTCTCACATCCAGACAGCTTTTCCTAGGATAAATACCAAAGAGTATTTCCCCCAAATCCCTGCTTTTGTTTCCTCAAAAGAGTAGAGGTAAAGGGAACAGTGGTGTTATACACAGTGAAAGGAGTGTTCAGGTGGCCCAGGATGCAAGCCCCATAATGTTAAAAAGGTATTAAGCATTAGAGAGTGACAGGCAGAGTGGAGATGATCCTTTTCAGTCTGCAACAGAAGGCTTTTACCCAATTAGTAAAGTTGTCAACAAAAAGCCAAAAGCAATTTGAAGCCCCTTCTAGGGGCATATTTGTAAAATCTATCTGCCAACCCTCCCCTGGGTACACCCCTCCTCCCTATGGGCTTCAGGACGACAGGAGGGGGTTAAAAATCCTGTCAGGATTTACTTGGCTACAAACTGCCCAAATTGGGCATGTCTAGCAGATCTGTCTCATTGTTTCTTCCATTTTATGACCAGTGAAAATAGGTTTCACAAGGGATTACAGCATTTTTTCCCAAATGAGTAGCTTGGAGTAGGCTAAAAAGAAGTTTCCACTGGCTGGCCTCTGGGATTAGGAAGTTGATCTGAAAGTGTTTGAAACCACCCAGTAGGAGAAACCTTGTACCTCCTTTCTATGTGAGAGAGTGTAGGAGGCGGGGAGCTGAGAAATTAAAGGTGCCAGGGTCAGGGGCAAACAGGCAGGAGCACGGGCAGCTGAATCTGCTGGCCTGTTTCCCTTGTCCTGAAGTGAATCCCTCTTCTGATGTCCTCTATAAAACATAACAGAAACCTTTTTAGATCCATGGACAACTTGAAATAATTGTGGGATTTCCTCTGTATACTTAATGGGGGGATTTATTTATTTATTTATTTTTGCTGTCAACAGTTCCCTTTCTGTCCACAGAACCCCATGAACATGCAAAACATGAAAGACATATTTGGAGTCAGTATAGATATTCACTCTCTTTCCGTTCCCCAATTCTAAAGCTCTGATGAGGGCAAAAATGCTCTGAACCTGGTAGGGGGTTAGAACCTTCAATGGTTGGCCTGGGGTAAGCTTAGAGGCCTTCTCTGTTAGAAAGGCTATGTCTTCCTTCCACTTTAAGGCAGGAGGGTCACCCTAAAGATAGCAAGTTTCTTTGAGAAGTTTACAAAATCCAGCCATGTCCAGGAAAGTACACAGTTGTTTTTTTGAGGCAGATTTAGGGAATGATGAGAGTGTCTGCTTCCTCTTCACAATGACTGAATGGGAGGAGGGAGTTAATTCATGACCCAAATACTCAACAGACTGATCAGCAATGTGGGTCTTTAGATAAATAAACTATCACCCCATGAGACCAGAAAGTTCAGGGTTTTTATGGTTCATCCAGAGAAGTCTCTCAGGCTGGGCTGCAGATCAAGATATCATCTACATACTTGTATTGTGCTCCTGACTTCTACAGACTACTTGCTCTGATTATAGAAATTTGCCATAATCCAGAGAGAGGACTGTGGAAACTAGATGTGGATCACAACATAGCATTTTTACTCTTTTTGTTGTTGTTTGCTTGCATTTTGTTTTCTTCCTCTTTTTTTTCCTTTTGGATCTGATTTTTCTTGTGCAACATGATAATTGTAGAAATATGTATAGAAGAATTGCACATGTTTAGCATATATTGGATTACTTGTCATCTAGGGGAGAGGGTGGGGGGAAGAGGAGGAAAATTTGTAACACAGATTTTGCAAGGGTCAATACTGAAAAATTATCCTTGCATATGTTTTTAAAATAAAAAGCTTTAAAAAAGAAAATAAAAAGCTTTAATTATATATATGTATGCATACATATATATTTATATAAAGAAATTTGCTGTAAGAGGAATAAACAGGGACATGATTATAATAGCATTGACAAGCAATCATGCAGTAACAATTTCACCTCATAGCCAGATTCAGGAATAATCAGGTGGGAACTAGGAAACTGAGTCAGAAAGATCCTACCTTGAGCAGAGACTAAGATTATCCTTCCAGCTTTTGCCCAGATAATATGTCTACCTGTGACAATTCAGGAAGTTATCCCTCTGAGTAACTTATGGCATTTCTCTTGATTGGTGGGTTACTGATTTAATGATCAGGCAATCAAATTCAAACTCAAGAAGATTATCAGTTACAGCCCCAAGGGATTTTATCTCTACTAGTAAATTCTGCTCATTACAGTTTAGGGCTTGATACATTGTTTTTAAAAGTTTACCAGGACTGATACACATAGGAGATTTTCTTTAACATATTTTATATGTTTAAACTCATCCTGGTAAAGAGGATCAATCATTAAACAAGCTTACAGATTCTTACTAAATATATTCCTTGTTTAGGAATTATACATCCTAAACAGGCTCATTTCTCAGGGCTGATGACCTAGTTTACCCTGATGGTTTCAAGAAAATTGGCAAGCATACAAATTAAGGGGAGTTGACAGAGACAGGGAAGGTGCTGAGTTTGTTGTTGCCCATCCCAATTATTCTTAGTGTTTTCATAAGCTGTGCTGTTTGATATCTGCCCTGACATTGTGAAGGGAGGAAAAGGTGTACACCTCATACTCGAAGGTGAACTTATTAGGTTCACCTCACCTCTCTTGTTTAACACACAGTAATTACCAATTTTAGGTTTAAGATGATGACAATAGCTCCAAATAACTTAGTTAACAATTTTAGCATTTAATAACCAAATAGTTTTAATAATTTCCTCTTAATTTTCTAGCAAAGGTGAAAATACTTAATTCCCCAAATTACATTTACAAAACATTATAAAACAAGATTAGCAAGACTAAATAAACTTTCCACTTCTTTTAGTTGTTCTGTTTATTCTGTCCTCAAGCTGTTGCAGTTTTGGAAGTTCTCAGGAAGGATTTCTACTCCCTTAAGTAAGTTTCCCTTTTTTTTTTAGTGAGAAAACAAGACAGTTGTTAAAATTGAGATAGAACATTTTTAAAAATTAACTTAACTTTAGTTCATGAGATTCCTTAAGTTCTAATTAAATGTCCCAGACAAGCTAAATTTCCATTTGGTTATTTTCCAATTCACACAAACCATTTCTCTTTTGTGAGCCAGGAAAGGGTTAAGGTGCCAGTTTTTATTGACAGGGCCCTCAGAAGTCTGATTCTTGATAATTCAAAAGCAGGCTGTTGTTGCCAGAGATTTTAAAGTAGTTTCTAACTGCTTTTCTGTTTTCCCAAAGTTCCCAAACTCTTAAATCTTCTTAATGTTGTCAGTGCAAATAGATTACATTTTACACATCTTATTGGGCTTTGATTAGAACTCCTTTAAAACTGCTTTTACATCATATCTCAAAAAACACATTTTACTGACCTAAGTATATTTTTTTCTCTCCCTCTAACCCCATTTGTCCATGTATCCCTGCTGCAGTCAGAGAAGGAGAGAAGGAGGAAGAAAGAGAAAGAGACTCTCTTTCTCTATACACTATCCTCTTACTCCTGGAAATCCTAGAGGCCTTAATTTAGTTGAATTTGTTTCCAAATTACTTTACACACACACACACACACACACACACACACACACACTCTATCTCAACACTGACATTGTATATTGGTCACATCTAAAAACCTATGTAAAATTGTCAAATATGAAGCAATCATATTTGATAAAGTAGTTAACATTCATATAGCATTTGCTTTATGCTGATTACTTTTGCAATCATGTGATCTTTACAACAGCAATCATTATTAGTTCTCTTTACAAATCAAAAGAGATAAAATAATTTGCCATAAATTTCATAGTTAATGCATATCTACAACTGAAACAGAAAATGGTGAGCTTACCAAAGGCAGAGGGTCACTGGCTTTCTCACCTCGCACTGCCATGCTGAGTGCTGCCAGGGGCACCTGGATTCTTCCCAGACAGTTGCAGGACAGAACCTGTTGAAGGCTGGGGTGACTAGTGCCAGGATCTCCCTTTAATGATAGTTTCAGGTGCCATGGCTCAGGGAATGCTGACCATGGAGCCTGACCCTTACTCCATCCCCATTCCCCCAAGCTGGGTTGGGGAGGTATTTGGGCAAGGTGTGTGGGATTCCCGAAACTATTGCTGCTTCCCCTGTTTCTACAGGTGAGACAGAATTTGAGTTTCTCTGCAGTTCTTTAGGATTCTCTTTTTTAATCTGATTTGAGATAAAAGGGGTAAGCAAACAGAGGGACCTGGGCTATATCATTTTTGTTAGCAATCCCTACTACTGAGATACACTCAGGATTCTGGGGAGTGGAGCATGCTAAGTGATCAGGGTGTGAAGAGGGTCCCTTAATAACCTCTAAGTTGTTTTCCCAATGGAGCAGAAGGGGACTCTGGACAAGAAAGAAGTCAAAGAAAGATTAGCAAAAAGTTGCTATTTACCTAGGTTTTTTTGACTCCCTTCTTTCAGAATGGGGTAAATTGTTGATATTATCCCCAATGTCTCAGGGTTTTTTTCCTTGCAATATTAAAATGACTAATTGCCAAATTCCTTAATCATTGCTCTCAAAATCTTGTGGATCTGCTAAAGTGTTATTTTACCAGTTCTATAATTTTAACTAATTAACTTTATTTGTGTAGCTCCCAGCTTGGCTAGAGCTATAGTCTAGGGGAAAAAGTTAGGCTTTTCCCCCTTTTAAAGTGGGAGTTCAGAATATTAAGAAATCAGGGGCAGCTAGGTGGTGCAGTAGATAAAGCACCAGCCCTGAAGTCAGGAGGACCTGAGTTCAAATCTGGTCTCAGACACTTAACATTCCCTAAATGTGTGACCCTGGGCAAGTCACTTAACCCCAATTGCCTCAGCAAAAAAAAAAAAAAAAAGAAAGTAAGAAAATATTTCTTTTTCTAAGAAATCTTTCCCAGCATACTAACTACAACATAGAAGTTTTTTCTTGTTGGCTTTCATTTTAAATCTTTCCAGGTAACAAAATCTAGTTCACAGAACAAACATGTTACAGACATTTTGCACAGAGACACAGATACAGACAAAAATGACAAGGAAAAAGATTGTCTAATCTTTGCCAAAAGCCATAAAATTTCTTTGCCAAAAGCCATCCTATAATACCTCTTCTCCTCTGGCATCCCAGAGAAAGTGGAAAGGTGGCAAAGGTTCCTTAGGAAATTTGCCAAAAATGGCAAGAATTTCCAACTCTGGCATCCCCAGTCAAGGAAAATTTGCTGAGCATGGAGCTCAAGAGGACCCAGACAAGCCTGCTCTCAATGCTTGTGATGTCCCAGCAATAGAATTGAGGGAGAAATAAATTGGGGGGGGGCTTTCCTTGACAAGGAGGGAATGAGGCCATGGGAAGTCAGATTCCCCCTGTATGAGCCACTAAATGTCGAGGTTCAGAGTCCCAAAAAGGTTGGGGTCACAGACCAGTGTCTCAAGGTATCTCAAAAGAATTTGCAGGCTTGAACTCATTTGCAAGTCAAGAGGCAAAGTTTATTGTAATTGCAACACCAATTGAAATGGGCTAAGTTCCAAAAGAATTTAGCAAAGAACCAAGAGAAAGAAGATAAATTTAAAGGACAAAGAGAGAACAGAGCTTCATGTTACTTTTTTGCTAATTTTATGGCTTATAGGTAGGTTTGAGGGGTGATCTATTCACTGTTATTTCAGGAACTTGGTTATTACTGACCAACAGATTATCTGACAGTCAGTAATGTTTGTAGGACTATCCTAAGGCCAGAAGACTTTAGAATCATTGGCAGATTGTTAGAATAATAACACTCTAAGGTCAGGGAACCTCAGGATCACTGCTATATTTCCCCTAAAGGCTTTACCCCATCAAAGGGACACAGAGTAAGAAGGGACAGTTATCCCATTTGGTTAAGAGATGCAGGTAATGATTCTAGTTGTAGATCTGAAATTATTCCCAGATGACAGTTCTCGGTAGAATCCAAAAGTATTGATCAGGAAACACCAAAAGATAATGTCAGTATTCATAAGAATACTGTCCTGAGCTGACCATAGCATTCTCCTAAATGCTTCCCGAATTTTTTTTAAGGCCCAGCTCAAATACTACTTCAGGAAATCTTTATCTCTTCTGTTTATTTTATTTTTTTGGCTGAGGCAATTGAGGTTAAGTGACTTGCCCAGGGTCACAGGTAGAACTTACTAAGTATCTGAGACCAGATTTGAATTCAGGGCCTTCTGACTTCAGGGCTGGTGCTCTATCCACTGTGCCACCTAGCTGCCCCTCCTTTCCCCTATGATTTTGATTGTCTCTTGTGGAATTCATGTAGCACTAAATGTGGAATTCATGTAGCACTCTCTAATGTACTTATTCAATAGTCTTGTGTATGTTAATATCTGTTTTTGAGTTTTATCCCCTACTAGACTGTAAGTTTCATGAGTGAGAGGATTAACACTTATTTAAATTTTGTATCTCTCCTTATACCTAGCACAATGTTCTCACCCATGGGCTAGAAAAACTCCAGTCTGAACTGCTAGCACTCTCCCTTCTCTTGAAGATTCCCTCAGTTCTAAAAGTATCTAATATAGAATATTGTTGTCCCCAAGAGCTTCATTAATTTTCAGGAATAGTTATTAAAATATCTTTAAAACCACCTTGAATTAATAGAAAACTCCACAATCTACCAAGTAGGCTTAAAATACAAGTGGGATTACTATATTGCTGCCATACTGCAGAAGCCTATAAATTGGAATATGAATGGTTCCCCTTTCTTTGTGTTCAGTTTCTTTGTCTGTTAAACTGAGGTGATTGAATTAGGTCTCTAAAATCCATTCCAATTTCCTGTAATCCTATGAAAAGTCTGGTTTTTTTTTTGTTTTTTTTTTGTTTTTTACCATTTATTTCATTTAAGTATGTTAAATTCCCACTGAGTTAGATGCTGGGAGAAAGTAAAAAGTTTAAGATGGAATTTCAAACAACTTTGAACAACTTGGGAACTCTGATCAACACAATGACCAATTGCAGTCTCTAAGTACTCTTGATGAAACATGCTCCTTATCTCCAGACAGAGAAGGAATAGATCAGAAGGCAGACAGAAGCTTATGTTTATTCTATTTAGATCTTGTCATACATAGTTGTTTTCATGTTATCTCCCCCATTAGATTATGAGCTATTTGAGGATATATGCTGCTTTTTACCTGTCTTTCTATCTCTAAGCACTTGGCACAGTGCTTAGAACATTATGGAAGCTTAATAAGTGCTCTTTGACCTAAACTTTTTAGAAATGAGAAAATAGTTCATAGAGGATCAAGTAAATTAATCTAAGTATGTAGAAATAGTGCTATAAATAAGTTTTTCAACTCAGTAAGCTTTTATTAAACACCTATGCTAGGTGACAGGAATACACAGATTAAAAAAAAAAGTAGTCCTTGTCCTCAGAAGGTTTAACTTCTAGTTATAGATATTTTAAGGAACCTGTGTCCTTGGTGGCTCATTTTTTCCTGAATGATTATTATAGTCTTTTTCTTCCTTGATTGTTGTTTTAAGTATGTAGCTCTGTGAATGCAATACTATGACTTAAGTCTTCTTGATTATGAGCCTGAATGCCCACAGTGGACATATCCACTTTGCCATATTAACAGCAATTTCCAATCTCTTATTAGGTGACATCAATCCTGTGGAGAAACATAAGGAGAAGTTGAAGGAACAATGAAGTAAAACAGAATTTAATCTGGAAGACGAGCCTACAGCTCAAGGAGGCTACTACTGAATTAAGAACCATCACTAACACAGGAGAAATCGTATATTCTTCTTTGGTCTTCTGGGATCCATGGGGCAGGATGGGTATGTAGACCCTCAGGGCCGGGCTTATCTCACACATAGATTTTTCTTTTTCCTAGAGTCCCCATATTTTTGCCCTTCCCCAAGAAAGAGAAATTGCAGGGCACCAGACAGATTCCAAGAAACTGCCCAAGTGTAGATGTAACTCCCTCCCATTATCTTGCATTTTCAGTCCAATGACTTTTCTTTGAGAGGGACCTGAGCTTCAGTTCTCCTCCCCAGGAACCTAAATCTTCTCAATAGATATGGAGTTCATTGTAGGATATTTCATCACTCTTTTCTTTTGTTGCCTGGCCCTCCGATTCACTGGGAGCTATCTCTTCTCCCTTTGGCTCTAGTGGAGTCTGTGGTGGGTTGTCCTTTGGGCATCAGGAATGTTGTTTCAAGATTCAGTGGTGTTGGAGGGTGGAACCACAAACTTCACCCAGAATAGAGGGCAGGATCTGGCCCCATTTCAGACAGCCCTGCACATGGCGCTGATGCTGGTGCATGTTCTCCTTAGGGAAGCCCCACCTCCCACACTCATATTTTCTCTTGGCTTTATTCTTCTTCATAGCTCTATGGTTCCTGGTAAACTTTCGGTTTAGATTTTCAGGTCTCTTGTCTCTCTAGTCCAAAACTCTCAGACTTGTTTTTTTCTACATTTCTTGCATAAATTTTCCTGGCCACTGAGAGACTCTTCTCTGCTCATTTGCAACTGTGCAACATATCTGGGCCTTCACATTACCCATCCTTCAGTTCTTGGAACCAGAATTGAGGAACTTCTGCCTATTTATGAGATTTAGTCTTGGGCTTATCCTCATTTTGCCTGTAGGTCACATAGCAATTGGAGAAATCAAGTTGACAAGTATTTATCAAATATCTTCTCTAGTCATTTTTCATTATATGGTTATACGTAGGTATAAAAAAAGAACACTTATACACATATTTATATAGGCCTTTCTTGGCAGGATTCCCAAGGACCAAGGAAGTCTTCCATGAAAGTATTATATTGATCTTAATATAGAACAACCTTCTAAAATTAGACGTCTTTGAAGGGGAATAAGAATAGATATGTATGTGTGTATGTGTATGTGTATGTGTATCTTGAAAAATAATCATACACAATTACTACGAAAGTGTGGAGATTAAAATTATCCTACCTACAATAAGAGAGACTGAGGCAGAAGTCTGAGCTAATGGTACTGTATTAAAGAGTCCATGATCCCCTTTAATGAAGTGGATCTCAAATCTTCCTCATGATTTGAGATGTCTCCTTCTTCCAGGGTCCTATTTTTATAGGGCTTGATATTTGGTCATTCTGGAAGAGTTATATCAAATAAAGATTCCATTGAAGAAAACAAAATAATATGTCAACAGAGTTACAAATTGGGTGAAACAAGGAATATTTTCACATAAGCTAGACAGGCTTCTCCTTAATTTGGGTAGGAAGAACCTAAGTGACCTAAGTGTCCTGTTGGACAAGTGATTGGTCCAGAGGAACAAAAATATTTGGGGGCACTTTCCATGTAGTTGCCATTTATACCACCCTGGTCTTAGTCACAATGACAAGACAAAACAAGGGTGGAGAGTCTTTAGCTAACTTCCAATAGTTTAAGCAAGTAGAATTTAGAATCTGCAGCTTATAGCTCTGGGGCCTTAAATACAGAATTTTGATATGATGCTATCAAACTGATTAATACTGATTGGAATAAAGTCCAAAATGTATAATTTCTCTCATTCCTCCCCTCCTTTGATCCACAGAAAGACATCTGTCTTTCTATGGATCACTACAATCTAAATGCATAGAGAGCATGCCATGGGCAATGCAAAACCAGAAGGAAGTCCCCTTTGTAAGGCACAAAAGTGACATTAGAGAAGAGAGAAATGGGCACGATTTATAACATACTGATTATGTTCTATTTGATTATACGTTAACTTATAATATCCTAAAGATACAATAAATATTTGAGGGTACTGTCTTACTAACCAAGAATCATGAGGGAGAGGTACCTCTTAAGACATGCTTTCCCATATGAAAATTGGGAGTCCGTAAGACATATGATCAAGCCCAACAATGCAAGCATTGACTGCTCTGAATATGAAGTCTGAAAATCTTCTGATTTTATGAAAAAGATTCAAGCAATTTTGACAAATAGTCACTCCCTTATGATAATGTAAGGCTTCTGATCCAGTCCTATGGTCTTCTGGGCTACTGGAGATCTGTCCTCTCAAGAACACTGGAAGGAGTAGGGTTTCAGAGCAGCTTCTAGTGCATTTGTTTTTCCAGTTCAGATCACTTGCATAAGTCTGTTCCCTTCTGTTAAAAATTTCTGACAAAATGGATCTAAATACAATTCTCATTTGCTATTACAATAACCAAATCAGGTATTGAGAAGCAGCTCAAATCTTAATAGCACTAATATGAACATCACTAGATCAGAGAATTTACATTTTAGGTTGGCAAATTCAAATAACAACTGAAAAATTTTAAAAATTCTCAACCCAAATTTTACATTTAGTATATTTAACTAGTTAATCCTGTTATAACTGTTCATTAATATCAATTGAAAGAATATAATTTTAGTTATATTCTTTTAACTGCTCATCTCTTCCCTAGGAGGATGAGATTTTTAGAGAGTATTATTAGAATACTTTTTAAAAATGATGATGACACCTGATACACAGCTGAATTCATTTTAAAAACTGCCAAAATAATTTTAGTTGTAGCAAAAAGTTCTGGGATAGGGTAAATAAAAGTATTGAGTAGTAAATTTCAAGAAGTATACAAACTTGTTTGCCTTTCAAGATATATTCAACTTTCAGGTGGTAATAATAAACCCAAATAAAGTTGGTTTTTTCCTTTTACCCATCACACTGAAATGAAATTGTAGCATTGTATCTTTAGTCAATCACAGGCTAAAAGACTTTAGAGATCATCCAGTCATCTAGAGGTCATCAAAGAGAACTGGATTCCCAGAGACTGCACACTGACTTAGAAAACACAAATTAGCATCATCTAAGTTATTTTATATTTTTATTAATTTCATTAAACATTTCCTCATTACATCTTAATCTGGTTATAGTTCAACTCTGGAATTTTGTGGGTGAATTTGATCAAAGGTATCAAATTCATATCTTTGATCTACTCCATTTTACAAATAAGGAAACTGAGACCCATAAAAGCTTAAATAATTTGTCTAATGTCTTACAACTAGTCCATAGCAGATCCAGGATTCAGGTCCAGTTCTTCTTACTCTACATCTGTTCTTTCTGTTGCATAATGATACTTCTGTACTGGGTAAAGATTGACAATGGGAATCTCAGAGATAATCTACCATGTGGTTTTTTCAAAGTTTCTTAATTAATAAGCCATATAATTTAGACATCAGTCTGTATTAGGGCTGTATGAGTTCCATTAATTATATGGTTATAATGGTTAATTAGTATAAGCCTGTAAACAAGATGCCTGGGGATAGTCATTCACAGAATAGTGATGGTAGGTTGGTAGTCAAGTCCTCATGGCCTCTTAACTTATTAGGGACAATAATACTTCAATGCATCCATAAGTTCATCAATGAATGCACTCCCTTCATCATCATGGGATTTCATATAAAGAATAGTCCAAGATGAGAAGAAGCAAAAGAACAAAAATGAACTTAGTGAAGAATTTGATGAAAGCTTCAGTATTGGCACAAACCTTATTATAGTTCAGATAGTTCTTAGTTCAGGTGAGAAAAAGAAATATAACGAATGTGAAAAGTCTTTACATACAACTCAACACTTTAGGGGGCATCATAAAATAGAGAAGGGGTGAAACATTGAGTATAATGAATGTGAGGAAGCTTTCCATTCTAAAAGAAACTTTCTTGATCAGCAGAAGATCTACGCTAGGGCAAAATTCTCTGTAGTGAATGTGGGAAATCTAATAAACATTCATTGGAAAAGCTTAACTGAGTATGGAAAACTCCATACTAAGGAGAAATCTTATAAGTGTAATTACTGTGAGAAAGTTTATAGTTATAATTCAAAACTTTTGGTACATCAGAACCCACATTAGAGAAAAACCCTATGAATATAGCAAGTATGAGAAAGCCTTCAGCTATAGCTCTAAATCTGGAGAGAAATCCTATTAATATAATGAGTGTTTCATCAAAAAAGAGTCTCATTGCACATCAAAAATTCTACATTGAGCAACCTCATGGATGTGATGAATGTGGAAAAACCTTCATCCCTAAGAGAAATCTTATTGGCCTCCAGAGAATACACAAAGGACAAAAACACTTATGAAAAAATGAGTGTGGTAAAGTATTTAGACAGAACAAAAATGAATTTATACATTAAAAATATATAATCAAGGAAATGCTAACAATGTAAAGAGAAAATTTCAAGGTGTTTTTCCAGTTATGGCAAGCATTTTGAGGGACAAATGATGAAAATTAAGCAGTCAGTCAATGCTATGTGCCAAACAATATGCTAAGGACTGGGAATACAAAGAAAGTCACTTCTCTCAAAGAACTCACTGTCTAATGTAGGTAGAAGATGACATGAAAACTACTCTATCACAGAATAGATCAGAAACATTGGAGAGAAAATACCAATCTTAAGGAGGATCAGAAGAGGCTTCCTGAAGGAGGTTGGATTTTAGCTGGGGCATGAAGGAAATGAAGAGAGAAGCAGAACATGCTAGGCAGAGGACAACCAGTCCCCGATGCAGGAGATATAGTGTACAAGAA
Organism: Myrmecobius fasciatus; assembly: GCA_023553655.1. Classification (NCBI taxonomy): domain Eukaryota; kingdom Metazoa; phylum Chordata; class Mammalia; order Dasyuromorphia; family Myrmecobiidae; genus Myrmecobius; species Myrmecobius fasciatus. Next base: position 297,806 of record JAJPUD010001116.1, on the reverse strand, counting down.
CAGAGTTTTGCATTTAAATAAAACATTCATCAATCTGACATTTAGTGGTATCATTTTTGTGCTACATGATAGTTGTGCCAAAATATATCAGAATGGCAGCTAAGTGGTGCAGTGGATAGAGTACCAGCACCAAGTTCAAATTTGGGTTTAGATATTTCCTAGCTGTGTGATCCTGGGCAAGTCACTTAACCCCATTTGCCTCAGGGGAAAAAAGCAAAATACATCAGAATGCTTACATATGGGGAGAATCCTTAGGCATGGGTCCCCAACTGCCCCTCTCTTTAACTTTACTGGCCCAATCCAGTATTAGTTCTCTGTATAAATAAATAGGATTTCTCCCAGGAAACCCTGTCATTCAGTCCATAGATACAAGGAACAGGTTTAACCCTTGGTAAATAACTGACTGAATGTTTTCAGTTTTTGTTTTTAGATCAATATAGGACAGCTATTTGTTTCCCAGACACAAAATAAGTCCCTAAGGTACAGCTATTTGTAGGCATCTACTGACAATAATTAAAGCATGATTAGTGGTAACCCAGAATTCCTATAATAAAATCTTAGGATCTGGATATTTGGAACATTTAGTGAAATAGGTGAATAGGCATTTTACTCTACAATGTCTGAATGGCTCCCTTGAGCAAAGTTGTCCTCCTAATTCTGGTTATTATCTCCTTTTCAGACACTGATTTCATCTGATCTCTAGGTGATCTCTAGGGTCTCTTATTTTAATGATCTATAATCTATAATCTATGCCCTGACAGTCAGCGGCTAGTGTAGTGGAGCGAAAGCTGGCATTGGTCCAATATTCTATATTGCAGTCTTAACTGTGACACTTCTCTGAGAATTTATGATTCTGGGCAAGTCATAACTTGTATTTCAGGAAAATCTCTTAAGATTTTAAATTTCATAACTATTGCAGATTTGCACTGGAAATGAGTGTTTCCTCACCAAGAAGAGGAACTGCCTTTGCTAATAAAAATTACAGGTTCATACCAAAATAAACATACGAGCAAACAAATGAATAAATAAATAAATGCTCCACGATAACTTCTGTGGGTTGTGGGCAGGACAAAAGATTTGCTCTAGAACCCTGGATCACCATGTGAAAAATAACTTGGAGCCACTGGAGTGAAATGACTGCCATAACTATTATTTTTCTCTTTTTTTCCAACTATCGCGGGAGTTCTTGGGGAACATCTTCCTCCACCACCTTTGTCATCATAAGAGAGAGCCGGTGACTGAGGAGGTAGTGTGACAATGCCAATGTCTGTCACAAGGGGGAGCTAAAGTCCAGTCTTCTTGACAATGAAAAGCCCATAAAAAGCAAGTCTGACTTGGATATACTGAAAAGCCAAAAAGCTTGTGCAGAACAGATCCTAAACTCGACAAAATTGGGAGAGGCTTCTAGGACAAGGTGCAGGCTATCCTGTCAGTGGCAGCTACTGTATCAGACATTTTTGCTCTCTTGTTTTTCTTTGTCCCAAGAGAAGGTTCAGTGTAGAGGCTGGAGGGAACTTTGTTCTTTTCTGAGAAACAATGGTGATATAAAGACAAAGTGCAACAACAAACACTAGATAATATTAGTACCCAGGGTAGCAGGTGGCACAGTGAATAGAGTATAGGCTCCGGGGTCAAGAGGACCTTCATTCAAATTCAGCCTCAGACAATGACTAGCAGCCAAGTAATTGTGGAGGACTGGAGAATCTAATAAAATCCACTCATCTCTTTGTTGTCTATTCAGTTGAATTTTTTTTAATTTATTTATTTTTAATATGCTTTGTATTATGAATTATGTTGGGAGATAAAAAAAATCAGAACAAAAGGGAAAAAGCATGGGAGGAAAAAAAACAGAAAAAAGAAATGGACATAGCATGGGTTGATTTACATTCAGTCTCCTTAGTTCTTTTTCTAGATGCAGATGGCATTTTCTTTCCAAAGTTTTATCAGCATTGCTTTATATTATATTCAGTTTAATCTTTAAATGTTCTTGGGATATTCCAGCTTAGTTAAAGGGGAGGAGGGGGTCTCAGCAAACCTTTTCTAAAATTGTTTTTCCTCCCATTTCTCACAACTTCAGAAGTGATACCACTTATCCTTTTTCACAATCTATCATTTTTGTTTTGTCAGTGATTCTACATTCCGAACCAATGTTAACCCTTGCCTGCCATGCCTCTCCACTTGCCATCAAACCAGGTAATTGATCTTATTTGCAGTGGATACTAGACTCTCATCTTTGAAGTATGTTAAACTTCCATGAGGAATTTTGATAATAGGTATCTCCACTTGTTATTGCTTTCATGGATTGTCAAAGCAAAATCTTGAATGGATGTAATTTAGATTTATTTTTATCTATTCCCTATTTTTTAGTGCAATAAAGAGGGTATGCAATGCAATGGAGTGGGTCTCTGGAGTTAGAGAAGTCTTCAGTTCAAATCCAGGTACTTGGATCACCTTGAACAAATTACTTAACATATTTGGGCCTCAGTATTTTCATCTATAGTTTGAATTAAATGAGTCCAACCATGCCAGAAATAAATTTGGCTTTATACCCAGAAAGTTATTAAATTGTGAATACCCTTTGACTCAGAATACCACTACTAAGTCTATTCACCAAAGAGTAAAGGAAGAAGAGAGCTTATATGTACAAAAACATTTATAGCAGCTCCTTCTATGGTGGAAATTCACAGAATGCCCATCAGTTGAAAAATGACAAGCTATAGTATATGAATATTATAGGATACTATTGTCCTGTATGAGATGAAGTGAGAGTCTCAGAAATCTGGGGATACTTGTATGAATTAAGGCAAAGTGAAGTGAGCAAAATCAGAAGAATAAGTTGTATAATAATGATAACATTGCAAAAACAAAAAACTTTGAAAAACTTAGGAACTCTGAACAACAAAATGGCCAACCACAATTTCAAAGGAGTCATGATGAAACATGTTACCAATCCAGATGGAGAGGTGATAGTCAAAAGTACAAATTGAAACTTTTTTTTTTTGGTATGGCTAGTGCAGAGTATTTTTCTGGATTATACATGATTTTTGTTGTTTTTGCTTCCTAAATAGATGAGAAGAGAGGTAAGAAAGAGAAAATGTAAACTTGAAAAATAAAATGAAAATGAATTTTTTAAAAAATCATAAGAGACAAAAGATAGATGAAATATATAGAATAAAATAAAATAGTCATTACGAATGACCTATCAAAACAAAAAGTCAATGTTCCAAAGCCACTTCCATACCACTTTGAGCCATAAGTGCTGGACTTTCGTAGAGGTAGAAGTGATATTTTCTTTATCAAATTTTTCATTGTAACTCATGTATCTTTGCATTTTTAAAGTACAAAATTAGGCATAAATTTTTACAGGATTTCAAAAAAGGAATAGTCTTTTAGTACTTGTACAGTCAAAAGAAAGGTTCATGGAGAAAGTGAGACTTGAATTGGGTACTGAAGGAAAGATGGGACTGTATAAGTAAAGAGGAAAAAAAAAGTTAAGCCTTTTTTATAAGAGATAATGTGGGTCAAGATATAGAAGCTAGAATGTGTATACATATTGTATCATATATACTGAGAAATACCAATTTGACCAGAACAACAGGTTCATGTGATGGAGTACAGAAGTGCTGAATCTCCCAAAATATATAAGTTTCTTTTGGCTGGCTACACTTTAAGTTTTTTAAAATAAGAAAATCTAACTCACATGACAGACATTTTACAAAAACAGAGACATAGACACAGACAGAACAAGCATGCAATTAAAATTGGCCAAATTTCTCTGTTTTTTTTTTTTTTTTTTTTTTTTAAGAGGCAGCCTAAAGAAGAATCTTTAGGGATAGGGTAGAAATGGACTCCCATCTTTGCCACAGGCTGAAATAAGTTTCTATTCCTATAGTGACCTATTTCTTCTGGCATCCCAAGAAGATTGAAAAATGGGCAAGTGTTCCCAAAGGGAAGTATGTCAAAAGCATAAGTGTTCCTAAGACTAGGCATCCCCAGTCAAGGGAACTATGCTGAGCACAGAGCTTTCTGACATGCCCAATAAACTTTCCTAGGAGCTTGGGGCTTTTCAGCTATAGAAGAACAACAAAGAAAAGGGGACTTACCTTGAAATGGAAGAAGTACAAAGCCAGACTCTTCTCATATGGGTCACTAAATGATGGAGGTACAGAGACTCTGAAGTCCCCCAAATATATGGAGTAATAGGAATAATCTGTACAGGCCACCCAATGTTGGGTTGTGAGGGCTGGACCCTCAAAACATATTGGGGTTTCAGACCAGTGTCTTGAGGTGTTTCAAAAGAATTTGTAGGCTTAGACCATCTCCAAATTAAGAGGCAAACATTTTATTATGTTGCTGATTGTAGGCTAATTTCCAAAAGGGATTCTTAGCTGTTAATAAGGAGAAAGACACCATTTAAGGGGAAAGATGCCTAAAGGCAGGCAAAGTTCCTAGAGAATTTATTGCCATAAGGTGGGCAGCTCTTAATGAATCCACAGAGAAATTGGGGACAAGCAGGTTCTTTTATAGGAGAAAAGTAACCTCGAAGGTTGACATCATAATTTGGCCTTCTAATTGGATACAATAACTGTGGGGTCATGATATTTTGTCAATACAAGGAATTTCACAAGGAATTCAATAAGGCCTCATTGCAATAAAGGCCTACTTAATGATTTTTAAAAAAATCCAGTTAAGGCAATAATCTTGTCAGTGCTTCTAACCCTGCTTGTCTCAGGGAGTAGCTTGAATAGTATTTCAAGCCCTCTTCTGTTAATGCTCCTATAACTTATCCAACTGCCAAGGTCCTGAGTTTTATGTTGGAGTGTCATTCATCCCATCACATGAATAATAGAACCTTCTGAATTCCATGCCTAAAAGGTTTGGATTTAATTCTTTAAAAAAAATTAAATTTAGTAACTATCAACAACAAAAACAAGCATAAGTATTAACAAGAATTAAAATTTACAAATGGACTTATAAACTTCCACTATTTTTAAGTTTGTTTTTTTAAGTTATGTATATAATTTTTACATATAATTAGGAAAAAAATTAAATATTAAAGAAATAATTTAAAAATTACTTGGAGGAAAACATGTGTATGGTGAGGGAGCAGGGTAGTAGGGACTAAACTGGGAGTCTAAACTGGAAAGACCTAGTTTTAAATCCTTTCTGGGACATTTACCAGTTGCGTGATCCTAGGTAAATCTCTTAACCTTTCAGAGATTTGGGCAATTCCCTAAGATTTATCTATTAAACTTACTTGGATTAGTGGAAGAATTCCCAAATCAAAGTCTTCCAAATATGAAGAAATCATTGATCCTTTAAAAATTTACATATTTAGTAAGATAACTGATGTATCTTTTGAATTTTACTGCCTACTTTTCTTTTTTTCTGCATTTTTTTCAAGTATTATGATTAGTCAGATGTAGTCCTTGTACATACTGTCATTTTCCTTGACACCTCCTCACTTCATTTGAATTTGAATTTTTTCTTCAGATAATGGGGAGCCAGTGAAAGTTCTTAATATAGCCCTACTTTGGGGACATTCAAATTCCCAGATTACATAGCACCTGATGTTTTGGAGAAAACTCCAGAGGCTGAGCACGTGTCTAAGAATGTGATTAGTTTTTAGTCCCTCTGAATGCAGGCACTATGGAAGCATATTAGGGATTCTGACATAATCCATATGTCTCTTTTTCAAGATGAAAGACCATTTGCTACAATAGAAGGGTAGGGGGGAAAGCCCTCTTCAGACTTTGCCCTTTTGAGATCTTAAATGGCCCATTTGTGCCCGTACCTTTGACTGCTTAAAACAGAAATTGTGGTGGGGGTTGTGAGCTAGTTTTAGCAATGCAAACCCAAAGAGTACCCAGAATCTAAAGTAGTTATCCTTTAGGGGACCTGATCTATGTGACTTGAGAAGGGATCCCCCAGAGGGATGCTATATGGACTAAGGAGCATTTTGTGAAGATTAATTTGGCAACACTGGCAGAATTGAAACAAGAAAAATTATAGAAAATAGACAAGTTAAAAGACAGTTGTAATTCTAAGCATGAGGTAGGAAGCTTCATAGGATTAAGAATCAAGTCAGGGAACTTTGAGATGATCTAATCCAACATTCATTTTACAAATGAAGAAACATAATACCCAGGGAGAGGAAACTGAATTGTTCAAGGACAGAGTAGTCATAAATTGTGGAATTGGGACTTTTATTCAGATCCTCTTACTCCAAATCCATTGTTTATTTCACTATAATATGGCCTGCTCTGTAGGTGCCTCAGAAAAGTCAAAGTGGGGGAGGCAGAAATAGATTATGAGTGAAGGTCATAATATGCTCAATGTGCATGTTTATGTGCTCAAATGTTTCTTTACACATGAAACAATACAGGGTTTCCACCTCTTAGAGCCTTCCACCCCTTTTATTTCGTGGCATTTCCTTTTGGCAAAACTTCAGGCAAACTGAACTACTTACTAAACAGTAATCTCATTCTGCCTTCCTTTCTCCATCACTGTCTCTATATTCTCTATTTCCCTATGGAGATGAGGAGTGTGGGACCAGGACACAATCTATATATCTCCTTCAAGGTCTAGCTTTGGTGCCATTTCTTTCACAATTGGTTTCTCCAATTACAGATGATCCCTTTCTGATTCAATTCAAAAACCATTTCAATTTCACTGAATTTCATTTGAATTTCAAACAAACAAAACAAAGTCACTACTGTTTGTGCTAGAAAAGAGATAAAGGAGTAAATATAAGTTTATGTTCTCAGCAAATTTACTGTCTATTTAAAGGGGTCATGCATATACATTAGCAATAAATATTTAATGATTGCCCGTTCTATCCCAAGCACTATGTAAGGTAGTAGGGACCATAAACATATAAGTGAAACTCTAGTCTGAACTCTAGAAAAGAGTCTCTGCCATCAGGGGATTCACATCACATAAGTTACAAAATGTTTATTGTTTGAGAATCCCTAATTCTGTCAATGTGGATATTCCTTAAAACTCAAACTGCAAACTCTTTACAATGTTATGATGGGGTTGGAAAGTTGAACATATCATTGCTCTGTGGTGATCTTCTCTGAACTGAAATAAGATTAGTCTTTATTTATTTGCTGAAGCAATTGGAGTTAAGTGACTTGCCCAGGGTCACACAGCTAGGAGGAAGTGATAAGCATTTGAGGCCATATTTGAACTCAGATCCTCCTGACTTCAGGGCTGGTGCTCTATCCACTACACCAACTTGCTGCCCCAAGACTAGTCTTTAAACATGAAACCTAGAGTGAATCACTGGATCCATGTTTAAGGTGGTCTTCAAATTTGATGGGACCACAGAGCTTCTATTGTGCTGGCAGACTTCTAAGAAGCTAGTCCTAGTGCCATAGAAGAAGTCTATTTGAGTACCTTCTTTCTCTACTGTTGAGAAAAACTGATAAGGTCAATATTCATTGCTTTGTAAAGTTTGATTGAATTATCTATCTGGATCAGGGTGTTTTTGGTTTTTTTATTTTGTTTTGTTTTTCAGTACTTCATTATGGATTGCTTAATTTTTTCTGAGGTGGAGATAATAGTTATATTGCTTATTTTACTAATTTGGCATTTTATATTTTAGCAGCTAGGAATTTAAATTTTGTGTGGCTGTCATGTAACTGTGTATAGTAATTTCTGATAACCGTTTTCCTTCATCCTAATTTCACCTTGTTAATTTTTTGTTTTGGCAACCTAATTTTCCTCTTAAAAAAATCATGAGCTAATGACTTATCTATTGTAAATGAAAAACTAACTGTTTTATCAATTAAAACTTTCAATTTTACATTTTATCTGTCACCTTCAATATTCAAAAGTTCTTTTGGGCACATATTAGAGTTAATTTGTTGATTTTCTAGGTTTTAAAATGCTGCTTAGTTCATTGAGCTACTTTTTCTTTTTAATTATTAACTTTAAAGATCAACATGAATTTTTCAGTATACAAAAAAGATTGTATATGAAATTATGAAATTGTTTTATAAAAAATATTAAATTCAACACAACAGTAACAAAACCGCCCTATTTATGATCCTTTCTAAAAGTAATGCTGGGGCAGCCAGGTGGTGCAGTGGATAGAGCACCAGCCCTGAAGTCAGGATAGAACTGAGTTCAAATTTGATCTCAGACACTTAACATTCCCTAGCTGTGTGACCCCGGGCAAGTCACTTAACCCCAATTGCCTCAGCAAAAAGAAAAAAAAATTAAAATTAAATAAAAGTAATACTTATTTTTTTCTATATATTTTTGTTTTACTGATATATTTTTCTTGCACTTCTGCTGCTATCTACAGACTCACCTCCCCATAGAAATTCTCTTTTGTAACAAATGATAGTCAAGCAAAAACCATTTTTTTAGATAATGGTCAATGTGGGGATTTGTATATTTGCTGCAAGGATCTTACTCTTTCTCTTTCAATTGGAGGCAGGGAGAAGATGAAGATAGGAGGAAGAGGTGGATTTTGTCAATTAAGTATAAATAATATAGTTAACTGGAAATTATGCTTATCTGAAAAAGGTGTCATTCCCAAGATATATATGGAATCTGTTAAAAAAAATTATAAGAATAAAAGCTATTTCCCAATTGATAAATAGGGGAAAGGCATCATTTGGACTAAGGTTAAACAGACCTTATTACTATACAAGTATTACAAAACATCATAATGTGCCATAAGAAATGACACAAGGTTAAGTTTCAGAGTAACCTGGGAACTTATAAGAACTGATGCAAAATAACATAAACAGAACTAGAACAAGTAATACAACATTGCAAAGACAAATATCTTTGAAAGATTTAACAACTCTGTCCAATGCAACAACAAACTACAACTCCAAAACACATAAAGAGGTGATATATTTTTAGGTATAGAATGAGGCACTTATTATTACATAATATTACATAATCAATGTGAAAATGCTTGAATACATATATTTCTTATAGGGTTTTTTTTCTTTTTGCAAAAGGAGAGGGAAGCAGAAAAAGAAAATAAATGCTTGTTAAATGAAAAAAGTTGGAAAATTTTTAAACCTAATTAGTAGTGACAGAAATTAGCAAGATGATATTATAGCTGTTATAAAGCCACTACTCATTTTCCTCTAAGAACAAACAAAACTCCAATGTTTATGTTTACATTTATGATCACTTATTTTCACTTCTGGATCACATTTGAATTTTTAAAAAGGCAGGGAAACTAAGAAAAGAGAGGAGACCGACCTGAAAACTGAATATAATGCATTCTTTATTCATGATATTTGAAAGACTTTTCTCTTGTGTGGATTTTCTGGTGTGCAGGAAGGTTTTGGCTATGTCTAAAGGTGTTCCCACACTTAATACATTCATATGGTTTTATTGAGATATAAATTCTCTGATGACCAATAAAATTTGGTTTAGTAGCAAAGGCTTTTTCCACACTCATAATTATAAGGTTTCTCTCCAGTGTGGATCCTCTGATGCCAGGTAAGATCTGAACTGCATTTGAAAGTTTTTCCATATTCTCTCTACATTTAAAGAGTTTCTCCCCAGTGTGAATCCTCTGATAGCAAGTAAGATCTGAGCTACATTTGAAAGTTTTTTTCATATTCATCGCATTTAAATGGTTTCTCCCCAGTGTGGATTCTCTGATGCAAGTAAGAATTGAACTATGTTTCAAAGTCTTTCCACACTCATTACATTTAAAAGGTTTCTCCCCAGTGTGAATTTTCTGATTATCAACGAGATTGTTGATATGAATAAAGGCTTCATCATAATCCTTATATTTGAAAGCTTCCTCTCCAGTGTGAATTCACTAGTGTCCAGAAGTGTGGATCTATGGATATTTTCTCACACTCATTATATTTATACAATTTTTCTCTATTGGGGGCAGCTAGATGTCACAATGGATAGAGTACCATCCCTGAAGTCAGGAAGACCCGAGTTCAAATCTGGCCTCAGACATTTAACACATCCTAGCTGTGTGACCTTGGGCGAGTCACTTAACCCCAATTGCCTCAGGGGGGAAAAATTTTCTCTATTGTGTAGTCTCTGATGTCTAATGAAACTTTGCCTCAAAATGTGCATTACCCCACAATCACTACATCTGTGGGGATTTCCACCAATATGGATTCTTTGATGATCAACAAAGTTGCTCTTATTAGCAAAGACTTTGTCACATTCATTACATTCATAGGGCTTCTCCCCAAAGTGGATTCTCTGATGTATTAAAAGACTAGATTTATAACTGAATGCCTTTTCACACTCATTACATTTATAAAATTTCTCCCTACTATGGAGTCTCTCTGGTGACCAATAAAACTGTTCTTCAAAATGAAAGATTTCCCACAATCACTGCATTCATAGGGTTCTACCCCAGTGTGGATTCTCAGGTGGTCAGCAAGATTGCTTTTGGTAGCAAAGGTTTTGTTATACTCCTTACATTTAAAAGACTTTCCCCCAGTATGGATTCTTTGATGGCAAATAAGAATTGAGCAATGTTTGAAAATTTTTCCACACTTGTTACACTGATAGTTTTTTCCCAATATGGACTGTTCGATGATCAAGAAGATTTCTCTAATGAAGGCATTATTACAATCATCACAATTGTAGAGTCTTTCCCCAATGTGGATTTGCTGATGTACCAGAAGTTTTGATTTGCAATTAAAGACTTTTTCACAATCATTACATTTATGTTTTCTATTGTGAATCTTCTGATGCACAATGAAACTTTTCTTTAAAACGAAAGTCTTCCCACAATCATTACATTCATATGGTTTTTCAGCAGTATGGATCCTCTGATGATCAAAAAGTTTATCTTTATTAGGGAAAGCTTTGTCATACTCACTATCCTCATAGGGTTTCTCCCCAGAGTATTTTCTCTAATGAATTAGCAAGTGTGACCACTAACTGAAAAGTGCCTCACAATCATTACACTTAATATGGATACTTGCTACTATGAATTTTTTTATGGCTAACAAGATGAAGACTCTGGTTGAACTGTGTTCCGTATGTTTCATATTCATAGTCTCTTTGACCTCTGGAATTCTTTGATTTACAGCAAGATTAGAACTGAAATTAAAACCTTCCTCAAACTCCTCACATTCTGGACCTCTTAATTTTTTAAGGCTCTTCTCCTTAACTGTACAATGCATGAAATCTCTCTCTTCTTTCCTTGCTGTCTTCCACTGTTCATTTCTTTGTTGCTCTTTTAATCTTCTTTCCCATTCACAGATTTTTTCCAAATTCAGGTGCCAGCAAAATATTTCTTTGGAATCCTTTAACTGTTATTTCCTGGGATTTTGCTGCTTCTGAAATTACCTGCTTTGAAGTTATTTCATCTTTCAAAGTTGTAGTCTTGAATTCTGATAAGTAAAATTAAAAATATAAATATCACCTTTTTCCAGTTTTAATTAGGGAGTTAATCAAAATCTAGAGAATGGCTTAATAATTTTGGGAAAGTGTGAGGAGATTATCTATTGCAATGGGGAAAATGCCATTTTGAAGCTTTTTTACTTTGTAGAATATGAAACCAAAAGATGGAAAAATAAAGGAGAGTGGAAAGATGTATGTTCAAGAAAGGAGAAAGGTCAGATTAATTGGGAAGTATATATACATACAGAATGATAGGTATATATACATACATATATACTGAATATATACTGTGTACATATATGTAAACAGACATGTACATATGTATAAAAGATATATACTGTTTATATACTGTGTGTGCACATGTGTATATTATATATATATATATATATGTCTATATAAGTATATAAAAGCATTTAAAGTGAAAAAAGGAAATGAAGGAAATATACTAAGGTGAATAAAAAGGAGAATTAAGGATTGTGGTTATGAGGATTTTCATCAGGATTATGAGAAGGGACCAAATATTATCAAGGAAAAAAGAAGTCCTTGTTTGAAAGGAATAAAACAAGGATGACCAAGAAGTAGGAATCATAATTAGGAGAAAGATGAAGATTTTGTTTTATAGATATCCTGCTACTTCCTAACAATAGCAATATTCTCAAAAATAAAGTTCTTGCCCTCTGTTTTCTACAAATACATTTTTTGGAGGAAATTAGTAGGTGAAATTTTATTTTTTAAAATGAGTTAAGTGAATTTGTGCAATGCTGCCTAAATTCTAGAGGTTGAAAAACTAAAAGAATGGCTCCTATCATTTTCTTTATTTCTATGAAATATATAAAAGTTTCTAGAAGGTCTTTTTTGTGATACTTTGGAACACAGCAGACAGTAAAGTCCTCATTGATGTATTAGCTTATCCATTATTAAATGACAGATGTTATGTATGGCAATGGAGTTGTGTGGCAAATTCTTTCTCACCTGGACATGTATGTCTTCCCAGAGTTTCTAGCAAATCCAGCCCCCATGGCCCCTCCCTTCTTTCTAGATGAGATCACAGCAGGTTTAGGAAATGGAAGTTTTGCTGTTAAGGGGAAAATGGTATCAAATGAAGAATGGAAACACAGAAAAATTTCTGTAAGATTCACTGCATCCAGCCCTGTTTTTCTATATACAGAAAGAAAGGAAATATCAAAAGAAGATGTAGAAGAAAAGATATATGGGTTCCTATGTAGGTGGCTCAAGATAGTGCCCGCTGGAAGGCTGAGGCAATGAAGTTAGGATGATTTAGCCTTAGAATCATAATTTCCTTTTTGTTCCCTTTGTCAAGGGGAATAAGACACTATCAGAAGTAAGAAAACATCACCTATCCTAAGAGAATCTTTTTCTTTCAAAAGTTGCTGATACCCAGAAAACAAAATTGAGTCACAATAAATAAAAGCAAATTTAAACAAAATAGCTATGTGTAATTATTTTTGCTATATATAATTATTATAAAATTAAAGCACATATATATACATGTATTGCTATAATGTCCATATTTAAACAGAAGAAATAACTATTATACAACTGAAATATATGTGTTTGTGTACACTTCAATTCTACAATATATCTACCTACTGATAAAAGACACAAGGAGAGAGTTAAAAAAGCTACAAGGAAGTATAAGAAAATTAGACAAAGATATCACAACATGAGCAGGAAAAGGTGATTTGGGCTAGGAATATTCAGATTTAGTCCTGCTATTCACTAGGTCTAAGGAAGCTAGAATAATTAATCATCTGCTATAACTATCCTTTGCTTATCACTTTAAAAGTAATTTTGTTAAAAATTTAAAACTCATCAAATACAAAATATATTCATCAAATAAAAATATAACATTTTATATAGTTAAGTCTTTTCTCATTCCCTTCTGTCTGCGCATATTGATACATTTTCTAAAAATACACTTTCTAAAAACAAATCTTTGAATAAAAATGGGTGAGCTGCTTTTCTTATTAAAAGCACATGCTTTTAAAATGAAAATTTATTTTTTGATGAAATTCTAAAGGAATTAGTCATATGTGAAGATTTATTTCAGATTTACTATTGGTCATTTACTAGCTAAACTGAAAAGCCATTCTGACATGTACCTCAATAAGATAAATAGCTTTGAACTTGGTAGGAACCTCACAGGACAACTAGTTCAACTTACACCAAAATAGGAGTCAGCTCTATGACATCTCTGACAAGTGGTCATCCATCCTTTGGCTGAAGACCTCCAGTTAATGAGGAAACCAGTATCTCTTGAGGCAGCCCATTCCATTTTTAGAGTGAAATATAATTGGGACATTTTTTCCCATGTAACTAGCTGAATTCTGCTTTTCTGTAACTTTCCCTCATTGTCTAATTCTGCCCTTGTGGCCAAGTAGAACAAGTCTAATCTCTTTTCCACATGACACACCCTAACATTATGACTCCCAAGCCAACACACAGCTGTTTCTACAGGTGCTAAAGAGCTTTTAGGAAAGAAGTTTCAGTATATAGTTTCCAAGTCAGAGGGGCAGAGAGGCCTTACCCAGGGAAGCTAGGTTCCCATAATTCTCCAATATCATATCCCTGCATAGGGTCCTCTTTGCTGGGACCAGATCTGCCAATTCCTTCTGGGTGACACATCTACAGCCACATCTTCAAATATCACCAATTCCTGTCACCTTATCCCAGGTACAACCTGATCAATCAGTCCTTATAAGAGGTAAAATATCATGAGGGCCAGGTGGTCTAAATGGGGAAATTAAGCGAACAGGGCATTATAAATTATAGAAATTATAAAAATCCAGGTAGATTTCAGCTGATGAGCAATCTGTCATGGATACTGCAGAAGCACTTCTATCGTTTTAGGATGGCTATCACTACTAAAAGCATTTCTTGTAGCTAGGAAGGAAATGGGAAATGTAAATATATGAGATATGCTTGTAAGGAAACGTTCTAAAACTAGCCTCTAAGCTTCAGAGAACACATCATGGAAGATAGGAAAGGGAAGGGAGGAGGCATGGCTCATGGGACCTGGATAAGTTAATTTCTATGTGCCTCAGTTTCTTCATCTGTTAAAAAATGGGGAGAACTCCTCTTTCCTAGGGTTGTAGTAAGGATAAAGCAAGATAACTGTAAAGCACTTTGTAAACTTTAAAGTGCTTATATAAATGCTATTATTATCTAATCTAAGAGACTACTTAAACTATTACTGTGTAGCCTTAATCCATCTCCCTCTAGTTTCTTCTAGGCGATTACCCTAGCAATAATTTCTTCCACTTCAGTTTTAATAGAACTGGCTCCCACCTTATTACTTACAATTATGTTCTGACTCCTCCATGCTTAGTGTATTTGTGTTCATCTATTTGACCAATTCTGCTTTTCAAGCATTTTTCTCTTCACTGTTTTTATGCTTTTGTATAGTATTTAAGACCCTCTTTATCTGGCTCCCTACCTCCTTTTATACCCTTACTGCATATTACTCTTATGCATAAAACCCACGTGTCAGCCAAAGAGGCCTACTTCCTTCCTAGTTCCTCAGTAGGCATGCCAACTTTCATTTCCAGGCATTCATATAAACTGTACACAGTGCCTGACATGTATTATTACTTTTGTCTTTGCCCTTCAGAATTTTTTTCTTCAAGACCCAGCTCAGGTCTCACTTTCTCCATGAAGTATTTCCAGATCACACCCTGCACACCATTCTTAGTGTACTTCCCTCAAATTTTCCTAGGGTATCCTATCTCATAATCTCTCTCACCTCCTACCTTACATATTATACTTACCTTATATTATACATGCTTATATATACCACTCTGCCCAGGAAATATGCCAGCTCCTGCAGGATAAGGGATTATTTCATTTTGTTCCTTTGCATTTCAAGAAACAATGTTTGTTAAATAAAAGAGTTATAAGGGACCGAAGTTCAAAGGGATACATGAAGTATACTCTTTGGCTACTTAAAAAGATTTTGTTGTCTTTGCCAAGTTCTGCTACTGAAGTTCTTTTGGCTCTCAGTGGAGCCTGGAAATAACTGGATACTCAAAGGTTCTGCCAGCACAGCAAAAATTCAAGCAGCTTTTACCAAAAAGGCAAACTTCAAGATCAGGATTATATTAAGAGCACTGTTTGTTACAAGTATCTGTAATGTCTTTCCTTCTCCTTACCTTTTGTTTAGTCCCTAACCAGCCTCTAACATGCCAGCCAGCCATTCTAGGAAGCCTTTGCAGCAGTCTTTCTCTTGTCCAGACCTCAATAAACACTATTGTATTGATATAAAGGGAAATATCACAAGAAAATTAGACGAATAGAACATATTACCTATCAAACTTATGAATAGGTGAACAATTTATAAATAAGAGAGTATTGTGAGGCATAAAATAAATAAATTTGATTATAAAAGTATTTATACAAACAAAACTAGAATTATCAAGAGCAGAAGAAAAGCAGAAATTTGAGGGAAAGTTTATCTAGTTTCTCAGATAAAGGTCTTCAATCTCAAATATTTAAAGAACTTCAAATCTATAAGAATACAAGTCATTTATCTATTGAAAAAATAGTTAAAGAATACAAGCATGCAATTTTCCAATGAAGAAATCAAAACAATTTACAGTCATATAAAAATACTCTAAATCAGTAATTAGGTAAATGTAAATTAAAACAACCTTGAGATATTATTTTACACTTATCACTGGCTAAAATGATAGAGGGGGAAAGCAACAATTGTTGAAGGGAATGTGGAAAAACTGGGACATTAATTCACTGTTAGTGGAACTGTGAATTAATATAACCATTTTGGAAATCAATCTGGAATTATTCCCAGTTATTAAACAGTCTATATCCTTTGACCCAGCAAGACCACTAGTAAGTGTGTTTTCCAAAATGATTAGGGGAAAAAGGAAAAAAACCTTTTTTTGGTCTTTATATATTTAAGTTCAAAATGAATTAAAAACATTACTGTAAATCTCTTAAATGTGTATCATGGGCAATTTTGTTTCAGTTGTCTAACCACGTACTGTGTGAAATCTATAGGGGAAGGGACTGAGTCCACCCCAGATTATATTTCTCTCAGTGTCTGGCACAATGATCTGTCAACAGTGGGCATTTTGTTTAAAAGCCTGACAAGCAGCTGAGCTGCTGAGAATCCATCTAGCTTAGGAAGGCTTTACAAGCTAACCAGAATACAATATGCCCTTAACTAAGTTGGGAAGACTGAGAATTTAATAGTGAAGACAGCATCCACATGGAAACAAAGTTCTAGAATTTTGAAATTTGAAAAGGCAGGTTGCTTTACATTCAAAGTCACTGTATAATTTTGGCTGAGATGAGTATTCAGCAAATGACTAGTATTTCCCAAAGTAATTGTTTTCTTCTCTAAACTCACCTGTTCTGATCCATCAAATTATCTCTGAAAATCATCTAACAAGCCAGTTTCCTTTCTGACAATAACAGTAAGACCCAGGCAAGAATGTCTCCTGGCAGGATGGTCAGGAACTGCTCTAATATCAGGCAGCCCACAACCTCTGACTTTCTGTGCTTGTCACATCTCAAATACCTTTGATAAAGGTCTCAGAGGTGATTCCAGGCCTCAGGAATCCCATAATATATCTCCTGATATTGAAACTTTCAAAGTCATTAATGGAAGATCTCACTAATAGTAATGATATTTCCTCAAAAGTTAGATCCCTATCTCCAAGACTGGTTATCCTCCTATTCTTGGGTACCCAAGACTTTAGAAATCAGGGCTGCAACTTAAATAATGACTATTCTTACTTAGGTGCCAATGTTCTCACTTTGGCTGACTTCTCCCCAACAAAGACGTAAGTATTAGATATCAGGAGCTATCCTTGGGAAGTATATGTCATCTACTGAGACACAGAAGATATTGTTAGTATAGTAATCTGCTCTAAGAACATATATCATGATAATAAAGTCAAGGCCTTTGTTCTGACAAAAAAAGCTTCTGAAACTTTAACTTCCACTTCTAAAGTACTTTATGATTTACAAACCATCTTCCTTATAAGCTCTGAGACAGATAGTAAAAGCAGTATTATCCCCCCTCTTTATAGATGAGCAAAGGGGGACTCAAGGGGATTAAGTGACTTACCAGGATCATAGGGCTAGTTAGCATTCTAACTCAAGACTTCATTTGTCTTTACACAATCCTACCCAGACACTGGAGATTTGTGCTTTGGCAGGTTCTGAAATTCTTGATTTTTACAAGAAATCCAAGTTCCTCCTCAGCAGGTACTCAAGGAG
The DNA here is from genome assembly GCA_023553655.1 of Myrmecobius fasciatus. Lineage (NCBI taxonomy): Eukaryota > Metazoa > Chordata > Mammalia > Dasyuromorphia > Myrmecobiidae > Myrmecobius > Myrmecobius fasciatus. Next base: position 280,181 of record JAJPUD010001116.1, on the reverse strand, counting down.
GTGCCACCTCATGTGCATTTATCATTTGCACTATCAGAACACACCTGGTTACCATAAAAATTTACCATTTGGCTTCCTTTAAATCTTTCATGGCTCCTTCCATCCTATCTTTCTTGCTTGTGGTATCAAGTCCAAACTTTCAGATTTCAAAGACAGAAACACATGGATCTATACTACTACTTATTCAATCATTTTTTCTCTCTCTCCTCTTCCGTGTCCATTCTAGTTGGGGGCATTTTTTACTGTGTTCCCCACACTATGCAATGTCTTAGGATCTTAGAGTTTCCACAGATGATGTCCAAACCATGTAATCCCATCATTTTATAGATAAGGAAATTAAAATCCAGGGAAATGAAGTTATTTTCAGATAGTTCTACAGAAATAGACTGTCAGAACAAAAGGCCAGTCTGGGTTTCCTATTCCTTGTCATGTTCTTTCATATCTGTATTTGTGTGTGTCCCTGCTTTTATGTTACCTTCCCCTTTCCTGGTATATATCCTCCTTTGTAATCCATCCTCTTCTAGTCCACCCTCGTCCACACTACACCACCTATGTCCCATTATCAAAGTGGTTCTTTCTCTTTCTATCACAGAGTCTTTAGACAGTTCCTCACTCCCTGGTCTCTTCAGTGCAGTTTGGCACTAAACCAGGGGCAGGGAAAGGACCTCTGGCTGGACTTCTTTGACTCTGTCTCTCACTGGTTACTTCCCCTCTACCCTTCCAAGTCCACTCCGACTTTTAACCTCCCATTGACCCAAAGGGTAAAGTCCTTGGGGGATACGCCATGGTTCCAAATAAATGAAGGTCTCCTGACCCTGGCACTCAAGGACCTGCTTTTCCCTGCACTTCCTCTCCCTGACCCGGAAGGGGTCTCTGTTCTCTCTGGGCCTTTAACTCCTAGGCAACCTCAAAGTTGCCTAGGGCCGGGCCACCTCCCACTCCGAACTCCAAAGGCCTGTTTTTGCAACTTTCGGAGGAGTGTCCAGAAGGGGCGGGGCCGAGTGGCTCCTCCCAGCAGCCCCCAGGCACCCTTCCCAGGCCTCCAGTTTCCCAGACCAAGCGGCCCGGAAACATCAAAGTGAAGAAGAGCATCATTCCATCCATCTCGACCTTCCTTGGCTCTGCCCCTCTCCCGGTCCTCGGAGCACATTCCGAGACTAATCAAGAGAGAGGAGAGAGGAAGCTCCGAAAGCCTGGGCACCTTCCCCACCCCAAAAAGCACCAGAGCCGCACCGGAAGCGCGTGAACGCGGACTTCCGGGCGTGGGCGGGGAAAGGTGCGACTCTATGATTCATTCTCACCTGTCTGAAGACTGCGAGCCAAAAGGGGGATCTGAGTGCTGGGCTCTCAGTTCTCTGGCGAGGGGGTGGGGGCGGAGATGAAGCGTGGGACCCTGCCTCACTTTGTTCACCCACGATCAGAAGTTTACAACTTTTTTTTTTTTTTAAGAAAATGGTATATATGTGATGCTTTAATTTTAAGAGAATTGGGTAATTTTTAACATTGACCCTTGCAAAACTTTTCTGTTCCAAATTTTTCCCTCCTTACCCCCACCCCCTCCCCTAGATGGCAGGTAGTCCAATACATGTTAACTATGTTAAAATATATGACAAATCCAATATATGTATACATATTTATACAGTTATCTTACTGCACAAGAAAAATAGGATCTAGAAAGAAAAAAAAACCCGAGGAGGAAAACAAAATGCAAGCAAACATCAACAGAAAACATGAAAATACTATGGTGTGTTCCACACTCAGTTCCCATAGGCCTCTCTCTGGGTGTAGATGGCTTTCTTCATCACTGAACAGCTGGAACTGGTTTGAATCTCATTGTTGAAGAGAACTATGTCCATCAGAATTGATCATCTTATAGTCTTATTACTGTGTATAATGATGTGGTTCTGCTCATCCCTTTACAACTTTCTCTCCCTCTTTCCCCCACTTATGTCTTTCCTTTTCTTCCACTATACTCTCTTTCACCCACTTCCTCTTCCTCCCTCTTTCTCTATCCTCCATAGTGTCTGACCCATAATAAATACTAAATAAATGCCTCATTCATTTATGCCTTCTCTTCTCACACTCTGGCCTCACCTGGGAAGGAGACAAGTTCATAGGGAATGTGTGAGCTGCCTCTCCTGAAAATAGAACAACACACAGTCTCTCCACTTTTTCAACCACCAGTATCGCTCATTCTTTGCATTTTGGTTATTTTTTTTTTTAAGATTTTTATTTCTATTGATTAGAGAAATACAAATTAAGACAACTCTGGGATATTACTTCACACTTCTCAGATTGGCCAAGATGGTAGGAAAAGAGAATGACAAATGTTGGAGGGGATGTGGGAAAACTGAGACACTAATAAATGGTTGGAAGAGTTGTGAACTGATCCAACCATTCTGGAGAGCAATTTGGAACTATGCCCAAAAGGCTATCAAACTGTGCATCCCTTTGATCCAATAGGGTTTCTATTGGCTCTGTATTTCAAACATATAAAAAAGGGAAAAGGACCCACATGTGCAAAAATGTTCATAGCAACCTGTTGTGTAGGCCTTTTAAGAGCTCACCTTGTATGAGCCCTTTGATCTCAGAGGCAAGATGAATGAGACAGGGGACTCAGAGGATGTGAAAAGAGCTCCAGTTTATTATGCTGTGCGGCCTTGTTGATATACAGTTTTGCAAACATGATCAGCATGTGAACAGTAGGCAATCCCCAATCACCATTCAGAGAAGCAGCTTGTGGGCATTGCATATGTATGGTATCTGCCAATGGGAGAAGAGCTGACCCAGCCACATCAGCAACCCACTCACAGGCAAGAGGCCCTGTCAAGGCATCCCTGCTCACGAGCTGTGATCCTCAGGTTCAACCCATTCCCATGATGTGCACCAGTGCTCCTTGCTCAACAAGGGCATTTCTGCAACATGGCAGAAAACTTATTGTGCACCACAAGTCAAGGTGGCCTCTGTACTCCCTCTCAGCAGGGTCCCATACCCTAGCAGCAACCTTTTTGCAGTGACAAGGAATTGTAAACCAAGTGGGTGACTATCATTTGGAGAATGGCTGAATAAATTATGGTATATGAATGTTATGGAATATTATTGTTCTATAAGAAATGATGAGCACTCTGATTTCAGAAAGAGACATGAGCTAATGCTGAATGAAGTGAATAGAACCAAAAGAATATTATACACAGCAATAAAAAGATAATGTAATGATCAACTGTGATGAACTTGGCTCTTTTTTTTAATTAAAGCTTTTTAATTTTCAAAATACGTGCATGGATAATTTTTCAACATCAACCCTTGCAAAAACTTGCGTTCCAATTTTTCCCCACCTTCTCCCCATCCTCTCCCCTAGATGGCAAATAATCCAATACATGTTAAACATGGTAAAATATATGTGTTAAATCAAATATATGCAAACATACTTATACAATTATCTTGCTACACAAGAAAAATCAAATCAAAAAGGGAAAAAATGAGAAAAAATAAAATGCAAGCAAACAATTAAAAGAAAAAAAAAAGCCCTCTCTCTCTGGATGTAGATGGCTCTCCATCACAAAATCATTGGAACTAGCCTGGATCATCTCATTGAAGAGCCACATCCATCAGAATTGATCATCATATAATCTTGCTTTTGCCATGTACAATGATCTTCTGGTTCTGCTCATTTCACTTAGCATCAATTCATGTAAGTCTCTCCAGATCTCTCTGAAATCATCCTGCTGATTGTTTCTTATAGAACAATAATATTCCGTAACATTCATATACCATAACTATTCACTGATGGGTATCCACTTAGTTTCCAGTCTGTTACCACTACAAGAAGGGCCATGAGAAACACTTTTGCACATATGGGTCCTTTTCCCTCCTTTAAGATCTCTTTGGAATATAAGCCCAGAAGAAACACTGCTGGATCAAAGACATTCACAGTTAAATAACCTTAACCTCTGATTTTGATTAAATGTGGAAGGAACCTTAAGGAATACTTTGGTAACAAATGACCAAAGAGTCACAGAGATTTTGCAACTACTGTTAACTCCAAAAGTATCAAATTGCTCATACAAGTTATAAGCAAAAAGGTTTCTTTATTCCATTGTGTGGGGAAAATTAAACATATGCGTTAAAATCTCCTCTAGGAGGAGTCTCTAGACAGTGGGACAAACCTTGATTATGTATTTCTGGCTAGACAAAGATGCAAACAGGGAAGCATAGCAACAGTGATGAAGCATAACAGCCACAATGAGGCAAGGTTGCCTAGTGACAAGAAGTCCATTCACAGCAGGTTAGTCACATGCCCTGAATCCTTAAAAAACAGCCTTTGTTACTGGGCAAAGTTTCTGTTGTTGCTGGGCAAGTTTTCCACTGGGCAAAGTACAAGGCAAGCGTTATAGTGAATCCCATCAGAAAAGAGCTTGCATAGTATAAGCAGACAAGCATAAGTGGCAATCTGCATCATTGGACAGAACAATCAAATTGATGACACTACAGATCCATTTGATTATTTAAATGTGTCTAAATGCCATGCTAGGAATAGGGATACAAAGACAAAAATGAAAGTCCCTGTTCACAAGGAATTTATATTTTATTAAGGGGAAACTATACATATATATACATATATATAAGTAGACATGAAATGTATATACATAGGAGTTACTTTAGATCAGAACTTTGATTTTTAGAAACATTAGTCCTAAAATGTGTGAAGTAGAAAATTGGTAGGAGATTATTGCAATAATCCAGATAAGTGGCTGTGAAAACTAGGACTAGGATTGTGACAGAAAGAATAGATAGAAGCAATTTCATGTGAGAAATGCTGCACAGGAAGAATTAGCAAATCTTAAGTCAACTCCTATGTCATTTGTCTTCAATCTTCCTTTTCCACTATTCCTTATCATCTGGCATCCTCTCATTATTTTGTTCCTGAATCCCCAGTTTCTGGTACATAGTAGATTGCTATTGGAGTATTGCTATTGAGTGCTTGTTGATTGATTGATTTGCCTAAAAACATACTCACTACAAAATTCTAGTTCCAACTTATTGATAGATACCTCCACCTGATTGCCCTCTAGGTATTTCAAACTAAACATATCCCAAAAGTGGAACAATGAATATTTCCCTGAAAACATAGATATGGCTATGTAATTGTCCTATTCAAAAATCTTCAGTGACTTCCTAATCATTCTAGAATCCTCAGCCTGACATTTAAAGCCACCCATAATTTGATTCCCACCTACCTTTCTAATACTATCTTTCCAATTTTGTAACACTCTATCCACAGTTTTCAATATACAATATTCCATCACCCACTACTATTGCCTTTGTACATGTCCTTTATTTTGAGGGGGGGAAGGAGAGAAGAGGGAAGCAGGGAGGCTAGTATTAAAGCTACTAAAATGAATAAAAAAAGGAAATAGATAAAAAAAAATCAAAGAGTCCTTGAAGCACTTTAAAAATTAACACAACAGAAGGATGATTAGTAGGAAACAGACAATTTTGAAAATAAACACATCAAAACTGTTATATACTTGGAAGGAGAAGCAAGCTGTATAGGGTGTAGATTCACAGCTGCATGTTCAATCCCCTCTGTTCTGCTTAGCTCTTACGTGCAGAATGAATGTTGCCCCAGACAAACTGAGACCTGGGCAAGATCCTAACTTTAAAAAACCAAAATCTCCCACTGCATCCTAAGCCATGGCCAGTCACCTTAAGTTTTGCCACTGGACTCCGATGCTTTTGGGGGAGAGATGACTTTCCATAGCTCTGCCTCACTTAAATCCAATTCATTCAAAAGTCAAAACATCATGGTCCTCTTCAAAAATGAACAATAATAACAGATGAGGGACTGGGTTTAAGTCTTGCCTCTGACACATAGTCCTCCAGTTCCCTCTCTTTACCTTCCCTCCCTTCCAACTCCCATGTCACTCCTCTTTGGGAGGGGATTGTCCTCCACTTCTCCTATGAGATTTTTCCTTTTTGTTGTGCCCATCAAATACCAAAGGCTCAGTTTGTAGTGCTAGTTCCTTGGTATAGGTAGTTCATGTACCTATACATGTATATACGTACCTTTCTCTTATAATAAATCAAGTTATTGCTCATGCCTTGTGGAGTCCTGACTTTGGTTAACAGTCCTTTTGCTTTGCTCATATTACAAAGTCCCAGATAAATGATTTTTTAAAATTGAACTGGATAGAGTACCCTAATCCTACTATCTACATTTCATTAGAATGTGACTATATTTTTGCTCTTTTTGTTTGTTTATTTCTCTAGAGTTTAGCACATCTGGCACATACTGAGTGCTTAATAAATGCTAGTTGACTGATTATACAGCCAGATGCTGTGGTAAGTGCTGGGAATACAGATATAAAAAAAATGATACAATCCCTGCTCTCAAGCACCTTACATTTTATGGGGGAGATAAGAATGTGTGCATGTATATCTATATCTATATCTATATATACAGGTATATAGATATAGATATACAGGAAATAAAGTAAAAATGATATAAATATAAATAAGTACAAAAATAAATAAAACATTTTTAAAAGTCAGACAATACCAGTCAGAAGAATTAAGAAAAGCTTCATGAAAAAAAAAATGAGGCTTGAATTGTATCTTGAAAGAAGAAAGGAATTCTATAAAGTGGAAATCAGGAGGAAATGCATTTTAAGTATAGAAATAAATGACCAGTGTGAAAGCAGGGAGAGGGTAGAGGGGTTGCCTTATGTGAGGAACAAAGTAAAATCTGACAGGATTGGGAGTGGCAGATGTAAAACAAAATTAGAGATACAGTTTGGGGCAAAGTTATAGAAAGCTTTAAAAGTTAAGGTTTTTTTTTTATCTTATCCTAGAGGTAATAGAAAGCCATTGGAATTAAATGGGAGGTAGGGTGGGGTTGAATGGAGAACACAGATAAGATTTGTGTTTTTTAAAAATCACTTTGCCATCACTGATGGACTAAACTGAGTTCACAATGGAGTGAAGAAACAGCCAGTAGAGAAAAAAATCATATGTGAGAGATTTTGTTGAGACAGAAACAGCAAGAGTTGGCTGATTGGATATGTAGCATTGAGAATGGCTCTGATGATGAGTTCTTGCTTCATCTTGCCCAGAAACAGGTTTCCAAAATTTCCAGTTCATCTTTACACCATAACTGCTATCTTCCCTCCCCTCTCAAGCTCCTCTTTTTGTGTTGTCTTCTCCCATTAGAATCTAAATTCTTTGAGGGAAGAAAATATCTTATTTGCTTGTATTTGTATCCCTATATATTAGAAATCCTCTATTTATAACCAAGGTGAATTTTGGAGGAAAAATAATGAATTCTGTTTTTGATTTAAAATTTCAATAGGAAATTAGTCATAAAGGACTAAATGTCAGGTGAGAGAAAGATTGGACACATGGATTTGTGATTCATCTTCATAGAGATGATAATTATGTTCATAAGAGCTAATGAAGTTATTAAAAGAGAGAATGTAGAGAGAATAATTCCAACAGAACCTTGGTGAATTCACAAGAATCTATTTAAAGCAAAATTCCCAGACTTTTTCTGAAGCATATTATTTATGCTGATTTTTCCCTCTTCCTTTTCCCTTTTTGTCTTTAAAAATATTTTTTGCGGGGGGGGGGGGAGGAGAAGGGGAGCAGCTGAGTGGTGCAGTGGATAGAGCACTAGCCCTAAGGTCAAGAGGACCTGAGTTCAAATCGGACCTCGGACACTTAACACTTTCTAGCTGTGTGACCCTGGGCAAGTCACTTAACCCCAACTGCCTCAGCAAAAATAAAGTAAATTTAAAAAAATTAGGAAAATAATTTTTTAAAATACTATTTGTTATATGGGATGGCTCTTGTGGGGGAGAGGGAAGAGAGGAAGGTGTGCTGGAAAAATATGCACATATGAAAATACATCAATAACATTTATTTTAAAAAGAACGACATACTACTATGGAAATATTTTGCATGACTGTCTATCAAAGTGCTTGCTTTCTTACGGAAGGAGGAGGTGAAAGAGGAAGAGAATATGGGACACAAAAATAATAAAATACCAATGTTAAAACTTGAGAAACTGAGAACAAATAAAAACATTCTTCAAAAAAAGCTTGGTGGATTCTCAAAAGTTAGGAAGGAGGATGTAAAGAGAGCTGTGATTATGGTTAAGGATTGGAGATAGGGACTGGGGGTAACTGACTTCTATTAGATCACCGTAATTGACTAATAATAGAGGGAAAAGAAGAGAATATTGCTAGATATTGTTAGCCTTAGGAATCATAGCAGGTGACAGATGAATAGAAAAACTGTTAGTCACTCCATCACAAGTAAACAAGCATTTGTTAAAAACCAGGAATTTAACAGTATTCTGTCTTTAAGAAGTTCATATTTCAATGGGAGAGTAAGCCTGAACTGACATCATGTAAATAACTCTAGCTTTTTTTTTTCCTGGAGGCAATTGGAGTTAAGTGGCTTGCCTAGGGTTAACTGAAACAGCCAGAAAGTATTAAGTGTCATTTCAGGACCTGTGCTCCATCTACTGCGCCATAGCTGCTTTATCTGTAAGATACAGAGAGAGTAAAAGAAAGATAATGGGAGGGAGTGATTGAGCGATTGGAGTGTCTGCTCCGCCTTTGTCTCTGAAGGGGAGACAGTGCAGCATTCTGTTCTCTGGTCCAGAATGGCCGGTGGGTAAGGTCCCAGTCTGTGTCACCCAAGCCTGCTTCTTCAGTGTGACTGCTCAGTGGATGCAGCTCCTTCTCGGGAGAGAGAGCACTGTTAAGGCTCAGGGGTCCTGAGTTTGAACACTTCTGTCCCGATGCTCACTGTGTGCCAAGCATTTGCAATCTCATTCTTCCTCTTTAAATAAGGAGGGGTTTGGATTAAACACTCTTGAGGCAGCTAGATGGTGCAGTAGAAAGAGCACCAGCCCTGAAGTCAGGAGGACCTGAGTTCAAATATGGTCTCAGACACTTAACACTTCCTAGCTGTGTGACCCTGGGCAAGTCACAACCCCAATTGCCTCAGCCAAAAAAAAAAAAAAAAAAAAGATTAATGACGACTTCTTGCACTAAAGCTTATGACTGTGATGATAACTGGAGGCCTCCTTGAGAACCGCTCTCATTTTTTCTCTGCACATTCCCAGAGCTCAGCACAGTGACTGGCACAAAGTAGACACTTGATACTTGTTTTATTCAACTGAATGTCAGTGCTCTGTTACAGATTGACACCAGACTACAGGAAGGAATAACTTTGTTTCCTTCAACTCAATGTCAGCAGAAAACACAGCCCCGACGCTTACTGACACCACTCTAGCTCTCAGGCAGGTGGGTAATCAAACAGTTAAATTTTCCCCTGACAACCAGAACCTGTTGCTAAGGACCTGCTTTGGAACCCAACAGCAAGGCCCCAAGCTGTGCACCTGCGCAGAAGCGCTTTCCCAAGACCCCTTCCCCTCTCCCACTCTGGTACAAATATGAATGTTTAAGTTCGTAGCATTCTTTTTTGAACGCAGTTAGCATAGAGTTATATTTTAGCTAAAGCTGAATAACTTCGTTAGCCTCGCCCCCCGCTTGTCCTGCTTCTACCCACAGTGGTCTTTCCCCCCCTAATGAACAGTCACCGTTGACGAAGCGCATGCGCTGGGGTAGAGGTGGGGGTGGGGCGGATTCGCTCGCCAGACCCTGTTCCGAGCTGCCCCACCCTGTATTGAGTGCACCCAGGTTCGCACTTGACCCCAAAGAATAAACTGACTAAAATTTAACAAGCATCTATTTATTAAGCATTTTCTATGTGCAGTTCTCTGCGGAGTTGAGGAATTGGGGGGGGGGGAAGAGGGAAGGGACGGGCGGGTAGTGGCAACACAAAGGCAAGAAGGAAATTGCTGTCCAGGGGCTTACTTTACTTTTTAAAAAACGATGCATATTTGGAAGATTTAGAGTGGGGAAGGGAACAAACATCTCCTAAGTTCTTGCTGTGGACTAGGCACTTAAAAAGTATCTCGTTTGATCTTTTGGAAGGAATTTTAGGGGTCTGTCCAAGTGTGCGATTCTTAATTTGGAATCTGAGAACTTGATTTTAAAAAAAAATGAGTAATTGCTTTTCTTTGTGATTCTGTCATTGTTTTATGCTTTTAACCTTATTCTAAGAAGGGGCGCCCGACTTCACTAGATCTAAAGGGATCCATGACAAGAATTTTTAACCCCTGAACTAGTTGATGCCTTCATTTTACAGAGAAAACAAGATGATGAATGAGCTGATGCAAAGTGACTTGGGGGGAGGAACACCTAAGAGCGGAGGGGAAAGCTTTTATAACCTTGAAGGGAGCTAGGGAGTCCGGTTGAAGAGGATGCAACCTTGTGCGAAAGAATGGACATGGGCATAAGGGAGACGGAATGAGCACTCTGAGCAGAGTGTGAGATAGGGGAAGAACTTGGAGCCAGTTTGTAAAAGCTTAAAGTCAATTTAAAAAATCTAATTAGTATAGAGGTCACCTTTAAATTCTGGTTTTCCAGACTCCAGGCCCAGCACTTGATCCCATACGCTGTCTGATGTAGCTGCCTAGTAAAGCAAATATCTCTTTATTATATCATGATTTTGGTTTTATGGTCGCTTCTTTTAGTATAATTCCAAAAAGGAAACTCTGGGTACTTAATTCTCCAGATTGTGAGTGGTCCAAGGGAACAAAGAGCTTTGCCCTGCGATTTACAATCCCATTAGGAATGACAGACCAGACTTTCTGTCTGTATCTGTATATTCCTAAACCTTCTCGGGGTCTTTGGACTGTGACCAAGGAGACAAACCATACAGGAAACGATACTTTTATTGCCTCAGTAATAATGTCTAGTACTTCTAGATAATCTCCCTCTTCCCCCCCCCCCTTTTTTTTGTTAACTGACTTTCCTATTGCTCTTTAGTTTTCACTTCCAGAAGCATGTCTAGGAACCACTTTGGGAACTGAAATTTTTTTTTTCCTTATATATTTACAAGTGTTAATTCTAGTACTCTCGAGATTGTTGGTTTGGAACTTGTGACTCAGGTTTGTAGAAGATGATGCATTTTAATCTTTGGGCATTTGTCAAATAGAGCTTTACTACTGGAATCCCTGGGAGCTCTTAGGAGCTTGAATACAAAATTCAATTGTGTAAAACAATTGTCCCAGAAGCCATAGATTATTTACAGAGAATATTTTAAAATGGTACTTCTTAGAATTAAAAGGTCTAAAACACAAAATTAAAAATTTTTATTAAAAAATAAAGAGTCATTGGCCTAGACTTATAGAGATCTGGTAATAGAAATGGGATATTTTGATAGCCACCAGATATTTGGCTTGGTAATTTATAAATCTTACCCAAAATAAAGGAATTGATTATAAAAATGGAATGACCTTATCTTTATAATATAAAGAAATCCTTATTGAAGGTTGGGAATAGAATTTGTTCATTTATTGATAAAACATTTTATTTCACAAGAGTGCAAGTGCAGAAGGGAGACTTGAATCTGATTTTTTTTGTTGTTGTTGCTGCTGAATACATATTATCTGTTTAAGAGGGTACTTGACTAGTTCTGCTTCAGTTTTATATATGCAGTGACAAAAAACCATGTTCTTTAAATAATGAAATTGTCTTTTAGAGACCCAGATTAACCTGAATACAGACAGATAAATGTGTTTCTGGACCCAAACATATTCTGGAATTAGGTTTGTCCCCAATTCAGTCTTTTTTTTTTTTATATAAAGCTTTTTATTTACAAAACATATGAGTGATTTTTCTACCCCAATTCAGTCTTAATGAGGATGTAATTCAGTGGGAAGATAAAACTGTTGAAAATAAAAGGGGGTGGGGGAGTAAGCTCAAAATCTATAAGCCTTTGACACTAGCAGTCTTCAAGTAATTAGTAGAGCTCCCATATAGAGAATATTCCCCATAAAGGCAGAATCAGAGCAATGGGTAAAAAAGCAGCAATACCAAAGAATGTTGTATAACTTTCTGCTCTCTTTTGGGATACTACTGCTGCAGAAGGACTAGGGGTCATTTTGTATCCAAGTCAAAGTAGTCTGTAGGATTCTATAAATGAGATATCTTAAAGATGTAAATTAACCCAATGAGCATTGGTAACTGCTTTTTTGAGTTGTGATTCAAATCAAACATTTAGAATCAGAAAGTATGTACAAACACACACTGGACAAATTCCTCACAAAAAATGTGGGTGCACTAGTCTATATTCTAGAAATATGTATATTGATGTGTGGAGATGGCAATGATTCAAACAATATTGAGCTAACATAACTCCCAGATTTATTGCACAGACAGTTGATGAACCTGATATTAGGTTCAGAAAATATGAGTCACCAACTATAACAATGTAACTTAAATAAGGCTGGGGGGAAGGGATAGAATAGAGGGAGGAAGGCAGGACAAACACAGCCTTTTGATTTGAGCTTCAAATGGAAAACTACTATAATTTACTAACAAACAGGTTTCCAGTCTCCATGTGAATATCTTCTCCTAATTATACTGTAGTATAACTTTGTTAGGAAGCTTTTCCTAGAATCAATTCTAATCCAAAATTTGACACTTGGCAATATTTACCCACTGCTTTTGTTTTGCTTTCTAGTATACAATGAAATAAACCTATTAAAAAAAGTTTTAATATATATTCTGTTTAGACAACAAATGCCATGGATCAAAAGTGGTATGATTGCCAATCAAGGAGTATCATTATGTAGTGAAGGCTTCACTCTTATGTTCTACTAAGTGCAGAACTATTTTATATCTGTCCATCAACACCCTAAGCCATCACAGTGTGAGAGAAGCTAGAGCCTCAGCAGTGGTTATGAAACAATATATTCTCTCCTCACCTTCCCCCTCTCCCTACATTGAAAAAACAAGGCCCATTACAAACAGGTATAGTCAAGCAAAACAAATTCTCACATTGGCAATATAAAAAGTCTCAATATGCAAAATAACTGTTCTCCTTAAGCCTTTCAGAGTAGGAAAAACTGCATAGAAATGATGAAGACAAAGGGTTTTGTCTGTGATTTAACTTGGTCTGTTCATAAATATGTTATTTGTATCCAACTAGGCAGACAGACATGCACAGCACCACAGGAGCAGAAAATATTGCCATGGAAACAGCAGAAAAATACTGCTTCTTTCCCTGAGGAATATAAATCTAAGTGAAGAAATATGGAATAATGAAAAGGGAAGGAAGTAAAACCAGGATCAGAATCCACTCAACTTATAAGCACTGACAAAAACAGAAGACAGAATATCTGAAAAATAATGATTATCCACAGGAAAAAGATCTTTAAACTTAATTACCTGTAAAGGTAAATTTAATTGACTTTTAATTTTTTTTTTTTTTTACTGTCTAAAGCAGTGGTTTCAAATCCAAGTAGAATTGGAACCCCATATGTGGGTCACATATTAACTTAGAAAGCCATTTATTACCATTATGTTGTATTTTATTTATCTTCTTAAACCTTTCTCAATTATATTTTAATTTGGTTCTGAAGCACTTGGGAATTTCGAAGACCTGCTAGCCAGACTGACATCTCTGGCTAAAATAATTCTGTCCACTTCTCTACAGCATTATTCATGGAGTATTGGTTATTATAGTTCTGTATATGTCTCTTATCTCTTTACAAATATATAAGCTCCATCAAAATAGGGTCCATGTTTATCTAGTTAATTCAACTATCATTATTAAGAGCCTGAAGTTATAAAGATGAACAATTATACAAGACATCCAGACAAAGCACTCTATAAAGTAAGGACAAGAAGGTAAGTGAATTTAAAAATAATAACAATAAAAAAATAAGATAAGGTTCTTTACCATAAAGGCCAGTTTATACCCTGTGACCATTCCACACATAAACACAGACTGGGACAGAAAGGAGAAAATATACTTCACCTTTAGAAAGTCCCCAGTATGATGCAGATGTGGAGTCCACCATTGGATAATCACACTATTATCATATGTTAATATTAAAATGTTTATTGAGGATCTTTATTGTCAATTGTTGCCTAAGTATGATGGGAAAGGAGTATTCCCTTCTATCAAATTACATACACTTCATCTGGGGCAAAAAAATATAATTAATTACATGGAAAATTATCAACATTTGTTGGGTCATATGACAAGCATGGTATAGTGGAGAATGCTGGACTTGGGGTCAGGAAAACCTGATTCAAATCCTGTTGGTTAATACTGTGTGTTTTGGGCTAGACAATTTCTGATTATCACAAAATTCTCTAAGATACCTATTAAATTTCAGGTAAGTTGCAATCTGTGGACATCACAGACAAAATCACAGGTCTTTGAAGTAGTGACACAAAAATAAAAATACAAATTTGAAAACATTGAAGACCCACCAGTGGGAGAGAGGAAATGAATATTTCTACCAAAATATAGGTTTTGGACTCCACTTTAAAAAACCTGGAGAGGAATAAAAAGAGGAAAAGGCTAAGTATTTCAAGGGAAGAAGGAAAGGAGACCCTCAACTCTCTCTCTCTCTCTCTTTTTTTTTTTGCTGAGGCAATTGGGGTTAAGTGACTTGCCCAGGGTCACAAAGCTAGGAAGTGTTAAGTGTCTGAGACCAGATTTGAACTCAGGTCCTCCTAACTTAAGGGCCAGTGCTCTATCCATTGCACCATCTAGCTGCCTTGAGACCCCCAACTCTTGGGCAACTTCTTATATGACAGAGGCAATAGGCCCAACTTCAGGGATCACCCATTCTAATAAAGTTTAATTAAATGTACTGTTTGGCTGCGAATGGTAGAAAAATGGACAGGTAGCTAAGAGACATGGCAAAATAAATCAAATAAGTGGTTGATGTATGCATTAAAGGAGAGCAGTTTGAATAAAGGGAGATTTGCTAATGCAGATCTTAAAATGTGCTTGGGGAGATAAAAAAGAAATTAAAAATAGATATGATATATTTACAAAGCAAACCAGGATGTTAAGTTAATGTGCTGTCCATTTTCCACCAGTATATCAAGCTATTCACATTCCACTAATCTCCCAGTGAAATAAAAGCAAATATTTTTGAAATTTTGGATCAGGTAGGATTAGAGTTTTCATATGAAAACAAGGGTGAGGTTTTTTCTTATAAATTTAAAATCTTCTGTTGTTCTCCATTATGAGTACCACAATCTAAAAGACAGAGTGAACTAAAACTGAGTGTTTCTCTCCTGAGTGAATTCTCTGATGATGGTTAAAAGTTGAACGCTGACTAAAGGCTTTCCCACATTCCTTACATTCATAAGGTTTCTCCCCAGTGTGGATTCGCTGATGTACAATTAGCTGTGAGCTGTCACTAAAAGCTTTTCCACAATCATGACATTCATAAGGTTTCTCCCCTGTATGGGTTCTCTTATGTACCAAAAGACTTGAGCTATAACTGAAGACCTTCCCACA
Source organism: Myrmecobius fasciatus (assembly GCA_023553655.1). NCBI lineage: Eukaryota > Metazoa > Chordata > Mammalia > Dasyuromorphia > Myrmecobiidae > Myrmecobius > Myrmecobius fasciatus. The sequence continues at coordinate 264,776 of JAJPUD010001116.1, read as the reverse complement.
TTCACTACATTCATAGGGTTTTTCCCCAGTATGAATTCTCTGATGTATAATAAGGTGTGAGTTCTGATTGAAGGATTTTCCACAATCATTGCATTTATAAGGTCTCTCTCCAGTGTGAAGTCTCTGATGTCGAATTAGGCTCTTGCTCAAGCTGAATGCCTTGCCACACTCACTACATGCAAAAGGTTTCTCTCCAGTGTGAATTCTTTCATGGTCAATAAGTTGAGAACCTTGACTAAAAGTCTTCCCACACTCACTGCATTTGTAAGGTTTTTCCCCAGTATGGAGGCTCTGATGTCTAATAAGGCATTTGCTCCTGCTAAAGGCCTTGCCACACTCGTTACACTTATAAGGTTTCTCCCCAGTATGAGTTCTCTGATGATCAATAAGGTTCCTGTTAGAACAGAAGGCTTTCCCACATTCATTACACTTATAAGGTTTTTCACCAGTGTGAAGTATCTGATGTCTAATAAGGCTTTTACTACGACTAAAGGCTTCACCACACATGTTACACTCATAGGGTTTCTCACCAGTATGGATTCTCTGATGATCAATAAGTTGAGAACTCTGAGTGAAAGCTTTCACACACTCATTACATTTATAAGGTTTTTCACCATTGTGGAGTCTCTGGTGATGAATAAGATGTGAGCTGTGACGGTAAGCTTTTCCACATTCATTACATTCATAGGGTTTCTCACCTGTGTGTATTCTCAAATGTACGATAAGCTGAGAAGTCTGTCTGAAGCTTTTCCCACATTCATTACATTCATAAGGTTTCTCTCCAGTGTGAATTCTCTGATGTCCAATAAGGTGTGAACTCCGATTAAAGTATTTACCACATTCATTACATTGATAAGATTTCTGTCCTCTAGGAATTTTCTCTTGTGTAACAGTGTTTGAGACAAGGCTAAAACTTTCCCAAAATTCTTTACATTTCTCATCTCGATCTTCAATAGGGATTTTCTTATTCTGGACTATCACTTCCACGAACTCATTGTCAATTGTCCTAATTTCTTCCTCTGGAAGTGTTCCTTGTTGCTGCTCTAACATGCTTTCTTTTTCAGAGGCTTCTCCAGCTTCAGATACCTGGAAAAGATCCTTCTGTAGAACTTCTGATGAACTATTATGTGATTCTGATTCACCAAAAATTTCTTGCTTTGAAGTGGACTCTTCATTTTCAGTAACATTATCACATTCTAAAAAAACAAAACAAAACAAAAAACATAGAAAATGTAACTGTCACCATTTCCAGTCTGGGAATAGGAACAGAATTATACCACATATTTAAAGAACTTCAGGAACTCATGAATTTCATAAATCTGAAAAAAAAGATTTATATCGATTGAATGGGCAGGGAATGAGATGATTCAGTAGAACAATGAAAAACAGAGCTGGGATTTGTTCACAAATAGACAGAAATATCATCAATAGAGGTAGATACGTCAATAATGAGACAGAGGAAACTGCAGGGATTAGATAGAGACAGAATGAGGACAGGCAAAAGCACTAAGATTAAAAACTTTGTTCACAAATAAAATCAATGCAATTAGAATAATAAGAAAAGATGGGGATGGGGGAAGGGAGGATATTTCCATCACATATCTTCCTCACATTATGATGATAGTGATACTAGTAACAGTAACAATAATAACTAGCAATAATATAGTGTCTATTAAGTGCCAGATACTATGCTAAGCACTTTACAAATGTCTTATTTCACTCTCACATCTGCTTGGGAAGTAGGAGCTATTTTTATCCTCATTTCTACAGCTGAGAAAACTGAGGCAAAGATTAACAGACCTGCCCAAAGTGGTGCAGCTGGCAAGCACCTGAGGCCACATTTGCCACTAGGCCCAGAACTCTATTCATTGTGCCTTGGAGCTACTCACTAAGTATCTAAATGAATTTATTAAGGGTGTACTATATGCTCAGCCCTGGGCTCAGAGCCTACTTCTGTTTCATAGAAAAAAGGACACAGAAATGTCACCTGCTGATTGAACAGTGTTGCTGGATCCCATGGGCAAGGAGCGTGCTGTGAATTAAAGATCTCTGCTGTGTATTACATGAAGCACTAAGTTTGCTAGATGTGGTATCAGAACCCATAGATTGAATTCTGGCTCTATTCCTATCTGAATGACCTTGGGCATATCACTTATTCTCCGAGTTTCCTCATCTGAAGAATGAGGGAGTCTTCATTGCCCTCTGAAGTCTTTTCTGTTATAGATCTATGATCCTAAGGCCTCTAATAAATCCAAGATATACTGGGAATCGATGTAAACATGACTAAGAGCCACTGACCCAAAAATAAGTGGTTAAGGGATATGAACAAGTCGTTTTCTTAAAAAAAATAAATTATCAACAACTATATTTTAAAAATACTATAATTCATTATTAGAGAAATGCAAATGAAAACAACTCTGATCACTTTATACTCATCAAATGCCAAAAAAGATTTTTAAAAAATCCCGATATATTAAACTACCCTAACTATTCTGTACAACCATTTGAAATTAGGTGATAAAAGTCAAAAAACTAATTATAACCCTCTGACCCACCATTCCTACTATTCTGCAGGTATCCCCAGTGAGTTCAAAGATAAAAAAAAAGATCCTACACATTCACAACATTATGGTAGCATAGTCTGTGAAAGCAAAAAATTTAGAGGTGGAAGAAGTCAGCGTCCATCAATTTGAGAATGACTGAACAAATTGTGGCATATTATTTTATTGTACTAAAAGGGGAAAAAGAGACAAATACAAAGAATTTTTTAAAATATGGAAAGACCTATAGGAACTGATGGACAATGAAGAAAATAGATTGAGGAGAATGCTACGAGGTATACAATGATTACAATAAAACAAGGAAAAACAACCTTAAAAGACAGCTGAACTCAGATTAAAGACAATTACCAATATTGGTTCCACAGGAAAGGTGATGGATGGCATATACCTCCCTCCTCTCAGCAGAGAGCTAGCAGACCAAAGATGTGAAATATTACATCAACTAGCAGGCATGGGCATTTCTTTGGTTTGTTTTACTTAACTATTTTCCTCTATAGCAAGGCAGGGTTTTAACTGGAGTATTCCAAAGAGAGAACAGCTTGGTGAGGGTATTCAATTACTCCTAATTAAGCATAGCTGAAGAACAAGGTTTAGCTTGGAAGAGATAAGACTTGGGAAGAACATGATCCATTTCTTCACCTGCTAGAAGGAGTACTTGATTCCAAAGAGATAAATAAAAATTAGTAAAGAGAAGTTATAAGAAGGCAGTCTTCCATTCTCTTTAAACAAAGTCTAACAATGAGAGTTATTTGAAATGAGCTGCCTTAGGAGGTAATGTAATTCCCTTCACTAAGCATATTCAAATAGAACCTATTTGAAAAATTATAAAAAGGGGCTTATAAATCACAAAAGAGGCATAGGATTTAGATCTAGAAGAGACCTTAGAAATCATAAAATCCTCTCCCTTCATTTTACAAAGGAGAAGCCTGGGGCCTAAGAACCCCAGCTAAAATCAAACCAAGGTTCTTTAGCTCCACATCAGCTACTTATCCCACCACACCAAACTGTCTCTAATTTTCATGGGCTATGACTTTCTCAGTAATGTACTTTCAACATTTTTAACAAATGAAGACAATAGCCATTAGAGTAGAAAACAGGAAAAATAATAAAATTCCATGTGTTGCAGCAATAGGGGAAGAGGCACCAATATTACAAAGGATCACAAACTGAAGAATTGGAAGGGACTTCATTACTCGTTTATGTGCCCCCTTGTCTTTTCCAGAGATGAGATGAATGGTCCAAGAGACTGCAGAGCTGATTTCTGCAGAAATGAAATCCAGTGCTCTATGCCCAGCCCCAAGCTATCTCTGATTGTGTTGTAAATGGAACTAGGGCAAACCTTGTGGAGCAAGAGTGGCCATCTGCATCATCCCTCAAACCAATACTTTCCCCAGCTAGCCTGTATGCAGCATTCAAAAATGTGCAAAATGCTTTACATTTGTTAATTTGATCCTGCTGAGTTAGGCCTTTCAGATATTACTGTCCCTTTTATTTTTGGGGAGAGAACTGAGGCTTAGAGGGCACATGACTAGCCCACATCCTGGAGACAGAGCCCAAATACAGGCTTCTCCTGATTCCAAATTCAAGGACACCAGACCCTGTTGCCTTCTGTTTCTACTTCTTACTTACGTGACTGTGGGTCAATCACTAACTTCTCTGAGCTTCAGTCTCCTAAATGAGGGGCTAAAGTAGACAGCCTCAAATTGTAAGAGACTTCTAGCAGTATATCTAGGTTAATCTTGTCTTTTGATCCAATGACTTAAAAAGACTGAATTTTATCCTAAATAATACCATAAAAAGGATTTATCTGTATAGAATTTTTACAACTTCTTTATTTGTAATAGTAAAAACTTCAAAAAACTTAAATTTACTAAATAACAATAAGTTATCATGCATTAATGTAGTAGAATATCAAAATGTCATAAAGAATGATAAATATGAAGCAGAAAAGGAAACATAGAGATATTTAACTTAGGTGATACAAAACAAAAAATCTCAAATCATTAGAATTAGTTCTGAATTCACACATCTCTCTCTCTCTCTCTCTCTCTCTCTGTGTGTGTGTGTAGAGACATATATTGGCATAAATTACATTTTTATACCAACACCTGTGATTTCATTAAGATAGAAACCTCCTAAATAAAATGAGATCATTGCAAAAAAAATGGAAAAAATGGAAAAAGAATGCAGTGAACAAAAAAAATGTAATTGGTCAATTGCAAAAGGAGCTAAAAACAGTAACTGAAGAAAATTAGACATTAAAAATTAGAATCAAACAAATGGAAGTGAATGACTCAACAAGATTTCAAGAATCAGTTGAACAAAAACAAAAAAAAATGAAAAGATAGAAGAAAATAGGAAATATCTCCTAGGAAAAATAACTGACCTGGAAAATAGATCTAGGAGAGACAATCTAAGGATTATAGGGCTTTCTGAAAGCCATGATGAAAAAAAGAACCTAGACACTATCTTCCAGGAAATCTTGAAAGAAAACTGCCCTGATATTTTAGACTCAGAAGGCAAAATAACTATTGAAACAATCCACCGATCACCTCCTGAAAGAAACCCCAAAATTAAATTTCCAAGGAATATCATGGTTAAATTTCAGAACTATCATACCAAGGCAAGCAGCCTGAAGAAAACAATTTAAATACCGAGGAGCCACAATTAGGATCACCCAGGATCTAGAAACTTCCACTTTAAAGGATCAGAAGGGCCTGGAAAGCAAAGGAACTGGGATTATAGCCAAGAATAAGCTATCCAGCTAAAATGAGCATTATCTTTCAGGAAAAAAGATGGACATTCAATGATATAGGTGAATTTCACCTAATTCTAATGAAAAGACCAAAACTGAACAAAAAATTTGATCTCTAAAAACAGAACTCAAGAGAAACATAAAAAGGGTAAAAAAAACAAAACAAAACTCTTGAGAACTATATTTGTGTTATGGATATACTTTGAGAATGAAGATTGATTTTATTATGATATTATAATTATTATGATTATGATATTATGATACTATGAAAAAGAAACTAGAGGTAGAAAAGGAATAACACTGGAATAAGAGAAAAAAGGAGGTAAAATAAGGGAAATTACATCACATGTAGAGGCAAAGAAAACCTATTATAATTGAGGGAAAGAAGGGAGGAGGATGAGCACTGTTTTAATCTTAATCTCATCAGATTTGGCTCTGAGAGAATAATAGACAGATTTGGTATGACAAAAAAACTTGTCCTACTTTATAAAGAAATAAGAGGGAAAGGGGTGAAAGAAAGGGAAAGACTAATAGAAGGGAAAATAGAAGAATTAGGGGAAAGGTGTAAAAAGGGGGTGGGGCTCTAAAGGGGAAGGATTGTTTGAAAAGTGGTTATCAAAAGCAAAATAGTAGGGAGGAGGGAAAGGGGATAGGAAAGAGAAAAGCAAAACCTAAGGTAAATAAAATGGCAGGAAATACAGAATTAATTATTTTAACTGTGAATGTGAATGGAATGAACTCTCCCATAAAGTGTAAGCCCATAGCTAACTGGATTAAAAGCCAAAATCCAACAATATGCTGTTTACAAGAAACACATTTAAAGCAGAATAATACATACAGAGTAAAGGTAAAGGGCTGGAGCAGAATCTATTATGTTTTAGGTGAACAACAACAAAAAAGCAGGGATAGCAATCCTGATCTCAGATCAAGTAAAAGCAAAGATAGATCTAATTAAAAGAGACAAGGAAGGAAACTATATTTTACTAAAGGGTACCATAGATAATGAAGCGGTATTAATACTAAATATATATGCACCAAGTGGTATAGCATCCAAATTCCTAGAGGAGAAACTAACAGAGATGCAAGAAGAAATAGACAGCAAAACTATACTAGTGGGGGATCTCAACCTCCCTCTCTCAGAACTAGATAAATTGAATCACAAAATAAATAAGAAAGAAGTTAAGGAGGTAAACAAAATGTTAGAAAAGTTAGGTATGACAGATCTTTGAAGGAAATTAAATGGAGACAGAAAGGAGTTTACTTTTTTCTCAGTGGTTCATGGAACTTATACAAAAATTGACCATGTGTTAGGGCATAAAAACATCAAAATCAAATGCAGAAAGGCAGAAATAGTAAATGCATTTTTTCCAGATCATGACGGAATAAAAATCACATGCAATATAAGGCCAAGAGAAAATAGACCAAAAAGCAATTGGAAACTAAATAATCTCATCCTAAAGAATGAATGGGTGAAACAGCAAATTACAGACACAATTACTAATTTCATCCAAGAGAATGACAATAATGAGACAACATACCAAAATTTGTGGGATGCAGCCAAAGCGGTAATGAGGGGGAATTTTATATCTCTAGATGCTTACTTGCATAAAATAGAGAAAGAGAAAATCAATGAATTGGACTTGCAACTAAAAAAGCTAGAAAAAGAACAAATTAAAAATCCCCAATCAAATACCAAACTTGAAATCCTAAAAATAAAAGAAGAGATTAATAAAACTGAAAGTAAAAAAAAAAAACTAATTAATAAATAAAACTAAAAGTTGGTTTTCTGAAAAAAACAAAAAATAGATAAACCTTCAGTTAATTTGATTAGAAAAAGGAAAGAGAAAAATCAAATTGTTTGTCTTAAAAATGAAAAGGGAGAACTTTCTACCAATGAAGAGAAAATTAGAGCAATAATTAGGAGTTACTTTGCCCAACTTTATGCCAATAAATTTGACAACCTAAGTGTAACGGAGGAATATCTACAAAAATTGCCCAGATTAACAGAAGAGGAAATAAATTAAATAGTCCCATTTTAGAAAAGGAAATAGAACAAGTCATTAATTAACTCCCTAAGAAAAAATCCCCAGGACCAGATGGATTTACATGTGAATTCTACCAAACATTTAAAGAACAATTAACTCCAATATTATATAAACTATTTGAAAAAATAGGCAATGAAGGACTCCTACCAAATTCCTTTTATGACACAGATACCTAAACTGATACCTAAACCAGATAGAACAAAAACAGAGAAAGAAAATTATAGCCCCATCTCCCTAATGAATATTGATGCAAAAATCTTAAATAAAATATTAGCAAAGAGATTACAAAAAAATCATCCCCAGAATAATACACCATGACCAAGTAGGATTTATACCAGGAATGCAGGGATGGTTCAATATTAGGAAAACTATTAGCATAATTGACTATATCAATAACCAAATTAACAAAAAACATATGATTATCTCAATAGATGCAGAAAAAGCATTTGATAAAATCCAACACCCATTCCTATTAAAAACACTAGAGAATATAGGAATAAATGGACTTTTCCTTAAAATAGTCAGTAGCATCTATTTAAAACCATCAGCAAGCATCATATGTAATGAGGACAAACTAGACCCATTCCCAATAAGATCAGGAGTGAAACAAGGTTGCCCACTATCACCATTACTATTCAATATTGTATTAGAAATGCTAGCTTTGGCAATAAAACAAGAAAAATAGATTAAAGGAATTAGAGTTGGTCATGAGGAAACCAAATTATCACTCTTTGCAGATGATATGATGGTATACTTAGAGAACTCTAGAGAATCAACTAAAAAATTATTAGAATTAATCTACAACATTAGCAAAGTTGCAGGATACAGAATAAATCCATATAAATCATCAATATTTTATACATTACTAACAAAATCCAATAGCAAGAGATACAAAGAGAAATTCCATTTAAAATAACTGTTGATAATACAAAATATTTGGGAATATATCTGCCAAGGGAAAGTCAGGATCTATATGCACAAAACTACAAAACACTCTCCACACAAATAAAGTCAGATCTAAACAATTGCAAAAATATCAATTGCTCATGGATAGATCGAGTTAATAAAATATATATTTCAATACTACCTAAACTAATCTATATCAATCAAACTCCCAAGAAATTATTTTACTGACCTAGAAAAATTAGCAACAAAATTCATCTGGAAAAACAGAAGATCAAGAATTTCAAGGGAATTAATGGAAAAAAAAAAAAAAAAAGCAAATGAGGGTGGCCTAGCTGTACCAGATCTAAAACTATATTATAAAGCAGCAGTCATCAAAATCATTTGGTACTGGCTAAGAAACAGAGTAGTTGATCAGTGGAACAGGTTAGGTTCACAGGACAAAATAGTCAATGACCATAGTAATCTAATGTTTGATAAACCCAAAGACCCCAGCTTTTGGGATAAAAACTCACTATTTAACAAAAACTGCTGGGAAAATTGGAAACTAGTATGGAAGAAACTAGCCATTGATCCACACCTAATACCATATACCAAGAAAAGTTTGAAATGGATTCATGATCTAGACATAAAGAATGATATTATAAACAAATCAGAAGAATGTAGGATGGTTTACCTCTCAGATCTGTGGAGGAGGAAGGTATTTGTGATCAAAGAAGAACTAGAGATCATCATTAATCACAAAATAGATGATTTTGACTATATCAAGTTAAAAAGTTTTTATACAAAATTAATGCAGACAAGATTAGAAGGGAAGCAATAAGCTGGGAAAACATTTTTTACATTCAAAGGTTCTGATAAAGGCCTCATTTCTAAAATATATAGATAACTGATTCAAATTTACAAGAATTCAAGCCATTTTCCAATGGATAAATGGTCAACAGATATGAACAGACAATTTTCAGATGAAGAAATTGAAACCATTTCTAGTCATATGAAAAGGTGCTCCAAATCACTATTGATCAGAGAAATGCAAATTAAGACAACTCTGAGGTACCACTATACACTTGCCAGATTGGCTAAAATGACAGGAAATGATAATGACAAATGTTGGAGGGGATGTGGGAAAACTGGGACACTGATGCATTGTTGGTGGAACTGTGAACGGATCCAATAATTCTGGAAAGCAATTTGGAACTATGCTCAAAAAGTTATCCAACTGTGCATACCCTTTGACCCAGCAGTGTTTCTACTGGGCCTATATCCCAAAGAGATTTTAAAGGAGGGAAAGGGACCCACATGTGCAAAAATGTTTGTGGCAGCCCTTTTTGTAGTGGCAAGAAACTGGAAACTGAATGGATGCCCATCAATTGGAGAATGGTTGAATAAATTATGGTATATGAATGTCATGGAATATTATTGTTCTGTGAGAAACGACCAGCAGGATGATTTCAGAGAGGCCTGGAGAGACTTGCATGAACTGATGCTGAGTGAAACGAGCAGAACCAGGAGATCATTATACACAGCAACAAGACTATATGATGATCAATTCTGATGGACATGGTTCTCTTCAACAATGATGTGATTCAAATCAGTTCCTATTGTTCAGAGATGAAGACAGTCATATACATCCAGAGAGAGGCCTGTGGTAACTGAGTGTGGACCACAACATTTTAATGCTTTCTGTGAATATTTTGCTTATGTTTTGTTTTCCTTCTTAGATTGTTTTTTTTTCTCTTAAAGATCTGATTTTTCTTGTGCAGTAAGATAACTGTATAGATATGTATACATATATTGAATCTGTCATATAATTTAACATATTTAACATGTATTAGACTACCTGTCATCTAGGGGTGGGGATGGGGGGAAGGAGGGGAAAAATTTGGAATAAAAAAAATTTTTGTTGGCAAAGGTCAATGTAGAAAAAAACCACTCATTTGTTCCGTAAATAAAAAGCTTTAATTTAAAAAAAATTTAAAAAAAAGATAAGAACCTCCTTTGTGAAGAAACTTTCTCTCCCAGTGCAGATCAGCAATTATTTTCCAACTTCCAAGGTATGAAGGAGTTCTATGGGGACAATGAGGGGTTGTTAAATGTCTTGACAAGGTCATAGTCAGTATGTGTCCAAAGAGGGCCTTGAATTCAGGTCATCCTGACTTTGAGGCAGGCTTTCCATCCCTGATGGCACACTGCTTCTCATATGGCCTTACATTTAGTCCTAACTCTGGACACAGCCTGAGCCAGTTCCTTCTTTTCTAATTCCAAAGTCAATTCTATCTATTAGGCTAAGGTCTCATGCAGACACACACATACAAAGGATCAAAAACATCTGAATTTGAAATGTAATTTCAAAAAGACACAAAACACATTTTCTGATTTCTAATTAAATTCTACTTTGTTAAGTACAAAGGGTCATAAAAAGTTTTATATCTGTTTTACGCCCTTTCCTCTCTCTCTAAATATGTATACACACACAAATACACATATACATACATATTTAATTGTTTTTGTTGCTGGTTAAGTTTATGAGAGCTAGGAAGTCATTGTAGATGTAGACAGCTTGTTTTTGAGTCAATAAGATACAACTTCAAGTTCCACTTCTGTCATCTACTGATTGTGGGCACGGACAAGCCACAATCTCTCAGTACCACAGACAATGCTCTAGGACTGAGCAATGAAGATGTTCATTTGTTTTAGTGGAGAGTTTCCTAATTGGGAGCTCTAATGAAATCACATCTGGTCCAGAAAAATAAACAATTCAATAACTAAATAAATGTGAAGATATAAAGAAAAATAGGAGAATCCTCCCTCACTTACCTATACGGGTGCTTTTCCCATCTTCCAAGGCCAGAGGTCCCTGATGATTTAGGCCCCATGGTTCTTCTCTCTGGGAAATCCCCATAGGTTTTGAAAATGGAAATCCTGCTTATGGAGAAGAAAATGGACCCAAATAATGACTGAAATCACAGACAGGCATTTAATCCCTATGTCTGGAAAGAACATATAGGGAAGGAAATTAAATATTCAGATAAAGTAAGAGGAAGGTATATGACCCTCAGAGAAGGGCTTTGGAAACCACGAAGGCTGAGGCAGAATCCAATGATTTTTAGAACTAGATTCAGAATTAGCTTTTATTATTTTTTCCTTCCTAGTTAGGTAAAAAAAAAAAAATCAATAGCAAACTATTTGGGGATACTGGGGACAAATACTCAACTTAGAAAAGCTGAGAAAGGGTAACCTAATGAGGTCTTTAGGAAGGGAGAAGAGCACAGAATTTATGTATAAGGGCAGACCATTTATGTATAAAGTTTCCAAAGGATTAAAACTTTTACATACAGAAAACTTTTAAGAAATAATTTCCTGGGCCCTAAGGAGGTCTTTAAGAAGGGAGAAGGGTGGATAAAGTTATGCCATTTGTGTGTAAAATAAAGCTTCCAAAGGATCAAAACACTTATATACAGAAAACTTTTTAAAGAAATAATTTCCTAACTAGTATGGAAGAAATTAGGGCTTGACCCACACCTAACACCACAAAACAAGAAAAGATCTAAATGGGTTCATGATTTAGACATAAAGAGTGATATTATAAGCAAATTAGAGGAACATAGGATAGTTTACCTCAGATCTGTGGAGAAGGAAGGAATTTGTGTACAAAGAAGAACTGGAACTCTTAATTGAACACCAGATAGATAATTTTGATTATGTTAAGTTAAAAAGGTTTTGTACAAACAAAACTAATGCAGACAAGATTAGGAGGGAAGCAATAAATTAGGAAATCATCTTTACATTTAAGGGTTCTGATAAAGGCCTCATTTCTAAACTATATAGAGAATTGACTCAAATTTATAAGAATTCAAGCCACTCTCTAATCAATAAATGGTCAAAGGATATGAACAGATAATTTTCAGATGATGAAATTAAAACAATTTGTAGTCATATGAAAAGGTGCTCCAAATCACTATTGATCAGAGAAATGCAAATTAAGAAAACTCTGAGGTACCACTACACACCTGTCAGATTGGCTAAGATGACAGGAAAAGATAATGACGAATGTTGGAGGGGATGTGGGAAAGCTGGGACACTAATACATTGTTGGTGGAACTGTGAATGGACCCAACCATTCTGGAGAGCAATTTGGAACTATGCTCAAAAAGTTATCAAACTCTGCATACCCTTTGACCCAGCAGTGTTTCTACTGGGCCTATATCCCAAAAAGATCTTAGAGAAGGAAAAGGGCCCCACATGTGCAAGAATGTTTGTGGCAGCCCTTTTTGTAGTGGCAAGAAACTGGAAACTGAAAGGATGCCCATCAATTGGAGAATGGTTGAATAAATTATGATATGTGAATGTTGTGGAATATTATTGTTCTGTAAGAAACGACCAGCAGGATGATTTCAGAGAGGCCTGGAGAGACTTGCATGAACTGATGCTGAGTGAAACGAGCAGAACCAGGAGATCATTATACACAGCAACAATACTATATGGTGATCAATTCTGATGGACATGGTTCTCTTCAACAATGAGATGTTTCAAACCAGTTCCAATTGTACAGTGATGAAGAAAGCCATATACACCCAGGGAGAGGCCTGTGGGACTTCAACATGGCATTTTCACACTCTCTGTTGATGTTTGCTTGCATTTTGTGAATTTCCTTCTCAGATTTTTTTTCTTGTAGATTCGATTTTTCTTGTACAGCAAAATAACTGTATAAATATGTATACATATATTCTATTTATCATATATTTTAACATAGTTATTGGACTACTTGCCATCTAGGGGTGGGAGTGGGAGGAAGGAGAGAAAAATTTGGTTTTTAAAAATCTTTATTAAAGCTTTTTATTTGCAAAACATATGCATGGGTAATTTTTCATTATTGACCCTTGCAAAGTTTTCTGTTACAAATTTTTCCCTCCAAGTAATAAATTGGGAAATCATCTTTACATTCAAGGGTTCTGATAAAGGTCTCATCTCTAAAATATATAGAGAATTGTCTCATATTTATAAAAATTCAAGCCATTCTCCAATCAATAAATGGTCAAAGGATATGAACAGACAATTTTCAGAGGATGAAATTAAAACTATTTATAGTCATATGAAAAGGTGCTCCAAATCACTGTTGATCAGAGAAATGCAAATCAAGACAACCCTGAGGTACCACTTCACACCTGTCAGATTGGCTAAAATGACAGGAAAAGTTAATGATGAATGTTGGAGGGGTTGTGGGAGGGCTGGGACACTGATGCATTGTTGGTGGAGCTGTGAACGGATACAGCCATTCTGGAGAACAATTTGGAGCTATGCTCAAAAAGTTATCAAACTGTGCATACCCTTTGACCCAGCAGCATTTCTATTGGGCTTATATCCCAAAGAAATCATAAAGAAAGGAAAAGGCCCCACATGTGCAAGAATGTTTGTGGCAGCCCTTTTTGTAGTGGCTAGAAACTGGAAATTGAATAGATGCCCTTCAATTGGAGAATGGCTGAATAAATTATGGTATATGAATATTATGGAATATTATTGTTCTGTAAGAAATGACCAGCAAGATGATTTCAGAGAGGCCTGGAGAGACTTACATGAACTGATGCTGAGTGAAATGAGCAGAACCAGGAGATCATTATACATGGTAACAATATTACATGATGATCAATTCTGATGGACATGGCTCTCTTCAACAATGATATGTTTCAAACCACCTCCAATTGTTCACTGAAGAAAGCCATATACACCCAGAGAGAGGGATGCGAAATGTGGACCACAACATAATAATTCTCATACTCCTTGATTGATGTTTGCTTACATTGTGTTTCCTTTATCTGATATATCGTTTGTGTAGATAAGATTTTTCTTGCACAACAATGATAAGTTTGGAAATATGTATACATATATTCGATTTGCCAATATTTTAACATAATTAACATGTAGTGGATATCCTGCCATCTAGGGGAGGGGTGGGGAAGTTGGGGGGAAAATTTGTAACGGAAAGCTATGTAAGGGTTATTGTTGAAGAATTACCCACACATATGTTATGCAAATAAAATAAAATTAAAAAAAAAAATTTTCCCTCCTTCCTCCTATCCCCTCCCCTGGATGGCAGGCAGTTTAATACATGTTAATTATATTAAAATACTTGACAAATCAAATATATGTATATGTATCTATAAGTTATCTTTCTGTAAAAGAAAAATCAGATCTACAAGAAAAAAAATTCTGAGAAGGAAAACAAAATGCAAGCAAACATCAATAGAGAGCGTGAAGGTGCTATGTTGTGGTCCACACTCAGATCCCAGAGGCCTCTCTCTGAGTGTATATGGCTTTCTTCATCACTGAAAAATTGGAACTGATTTGAAGCATCTCATTGTTGAAGAGAGCCATGTCCATCAGAATTGATCATCATACAGTCTTATTGCCGTGTACAATGATCTCCTGGTTCTGCTGATTTCACTGCACATCAGTTCATTCATGCAAGTCTCTCCAGGCCTCTCTGAAATCGTCCTGCTGGTCATTTCTTACAGAACAATAATATTCCATGACATCCATATACCATAATTTGTTCAGCCATTCTCTAACTGATGGGCATCCTTTCAGTTTCCAGTTTCTTGCCACTACAAAAAGGGCTGCCACAAACATTTTTTGCACATGTGGGCCCCTTTTCCTCCTTTAAGATCTCTTTGGGATATAGGCCCAGTAGAAACACTGCTGGGTCAAAGGGTATGCACAGTTTGATAACTTTTTGAGCATAGTTCCAAATTGCAGGAGAGAAAAATTTGGAACAGAAGGCTTTGCAAGGGTCAATGTTAAAAAATTATCCATGTATAGGTTTTGCAAATAAAAAGCTTTAATTAAAAAAAGAAGAAGAAATAATTTCCTGGGACATTACTTCTTTATGGATCTGGAACCCTGGAAAATAGAGGTTTAGAACTTTAGGATTCCTATTATCCCTTAAAAGTATTAACAGAAACTCTTTATTTAGTAACAGACACGAAACAACAGCAAGCCCCCAAATAAAGATTTTAAAGTGGGCCAAAAGAATCATTACCCAGTGATACTACATCCCGGTAATTCTCCAGCATCAAGTCTCGAAAGAAGGCCCTCTGAGCAGGTGCTGAACTCTTCCATTCCTTCTGGGCGAAGTCCACTGACACATCCTCAAATGTTACCAAATCCTGAAACAATAAGTTCTTAATGTTCTAAGTATTATTTCAGGTCTTAATTTCTTTCTAATGGGCTAGGGAAAAGAAAGGGGGTGTGTGGTACTTCTCCTGGTAGACATTCTAAGTGGGTACAGAAGATATAATACACAAGAAAAGATCAGGCTCATATAGAATTATTAAACAAGAGAAATTCAAGCATTTGGGGAAAGCAACTGGACTCCTGACAGATACCTGAATGGGCCATTTGTGGGCCGGCCAAATCAAAGAATGTAAGAAGCCAAAAGGACCAAATAAAAGTCATTATGTGCCAAATAAATGAGCTGTTATTCTACTGGACTGTACTAGACTCACATAAAGATAAGGACTTATTTTATGTCAACTTTGAGTCTCCTTAAGTATTGAAGAAAGTACTTTCTGCAAAGCTGGCAATTAATAAATGCTTGTTAAATTGAATTTTGTTTTTTTGAAAACTGAGTCTCCCTATCTCGTCCACACTAGAAGTCTATCAACCATTCATAGATCCTTTTCTAATACTAATCAATGCAAAAGGTTAAACTGCTGTTTTTCTACCCTGAACAAGTTTACCTCTTCTTAGACAACTTGGTAGTCCTCTGTTTCCGAGGGCTCACCATACTGGTGACAGACAGTACAGACACTTAGTCTGCTTTAGCCCTACTACAAGTGAAGTCTCCCAGATTCAATAGGTTCCTCAGTCTTGGCCTCCCCTGTAGTAAGGACTGTAGGAGTCAATACCCGACTGAGCTTAAACAAAATATCATAAGGTGACTAGTTCTACCCAGGTGACAAGTTTGTCAGGATTCTTCTTTAATTCCTTCCTACCAATTCCCATGACAAACTGCCGTGGAAACTACTTTTTCTGAAGGGAGATGCAATTTTTTATTCTTATATTTGTAGAATTCTAGTTTTTCTTCTTTTTTAAAAAAAATTAATTTATTTCTCCCTCTCAGTTATAAGTAAAAAGAATTTTTAACATTTGTTTTTAAAACTTTTGAGTTCCAAAATCTCTACCTTCCTCCCTCCCCAGCCCCACTCTCATTGAGAATGCAAGCAATTCAATATAGGTTATACATGTGTGGTCATACAAAACATTTCCATAATAGGTGTGTTATGACAGACAACATAAAACAAAAATTTTTTTAAAGGCCTCAAGAAAAATAAAGTAAAAAAAAAAAGTATGCTTCAAGTTGTATTCAGATAACATTAATTCTTTCTCTGAGGTGGCTAGCATTTTTCATCCTAAATTCTTCAGAGTTGTCCTGCATTATTGTATTGATGAGAATAACTAAATCATTCATAGCTGATCTTACAATATTGCGGTTACTCTGTACACAGTACATTTCACTTTGCATCATCAGCTCATCAAAGGATTTCCAGGTTTTTCTGAGAGGATTCCCCAATTGATGGGATCCCCTTAATTTCCAACTCTTTACCCCCAGAAAAGAACTTCTATAAAATATTTTTTATATATAGGTCCTTCTTCTAGTTATTTTTTTATCTCTTTTGGGAAACAAATCTAATAGTAGTTTCGCTAGGTCAAAGAATATGCATGGTTTTACAGCCCTTTGGGCATAGTTTCAAATTACTTTACAAAATGGCTGAATCAGTTTATAGTTCCAAAACAGTGCTTTTTCCCACATCCTCTTCACCATCTGTCATTTTCCTTTTCTGATCTATCAGCCAATCTAATAGGTATGAAGTAGTATCTCAAAATTCTTTTAATTTGCATTTCTCCAATCAATAGTAAGTTAGAGCATTGTTTCATATGGCTAAAGCTAGCTTTGATTACTTCATCTGAAAACTGTTTATATCTTTCGATCACTTATCAATTGGGGAGTGATTCTTATTTTTATAAATTTGACTCAGTTCTCTATATATTTGGGAAATTTGCTTCAAAATTTTTTTTACAGTTACTACCGCTAAATGCATTTCCCTCTATCCTATTCCCTTTCTCCTATTTATTCTATTTTTTTCTCTCTCCTTTCACTGTCCCTCCTCCAAAATGTTTTGCTTCTGATTACCCCTTCCCCAATCTGTACCCTTTTATTACCATCCTGTGCCTTTCTCTTATCCCCTTTCCCTCCTATTTTCCTGTAGGATATAGATCTCTATACCCAACTAAATGTGGGTGCTATTGCTTCTCTGAGCCCATTCTGATGAGAGTTTAAGGTTCACTCACTTCTCCTCACCTCCCTCCTTTATAAAGGCTTTTTCTTGCCTCTTTTATATGTGAGATAATTGAATTCTGTTTTTTCAAAGCATTTTCACCATGATTATCTCATTCAGCTCTCATCACAATCCTGTGAAGGGAAGTAGGGTATATGGAGAGATTCCAATTTTTGCTATGAGAATCAAATAATGTCCCTAAGTCCTAAGACTTCAAAGTGAAACATGCCTTTATGGTAGGAAAAGATGGCTTCAAATTTTACTTCTATCACTGACTAGCCAAATAGCAATACTGACCATCAATTTCCTCAGCCACAAAATACAAGATGACAACATTCATAAGTATCTGCCTAACAAGGTCACCATGAGGAAAGTAATCATTAAAATGCACAAGAAGTGTGAGATTATTAAAGCACTACATAAGTGGCCACTCTCCTCCCCATTCTTTAGCTCTGCAACCAGAGGGCAGCTGAGGAAGGTGAGATTCAGGGGGATGACCTGACTTAGTGAGGAACTGACAGGAGGAGCAATGTCAGTTGAGAAGCCTCTGGATTCTCCAGGATTCTAGCCAGTGATTTTTTCCCTCTGGATCAAACAGTTCCTTAGCATGTAGTTGGGTAGATCTGACTGTGCTCTTTCCTCTCTGCTAGGCCTATAGACTAGACTTTTGGTGTCAGGCAGCTACAATCTGATCTAAGCCCTATACTGTAATATAATTCAAGGTATATCAACAAACAGGTTTTGTGTTTGCCTTAAGCAAGAAACCACTCATCAACAATATTTTTGCCTTAATAAAATAAGAACAATAATGATAGCAAACAGGTTTGTAAAGCACTTCGTAAATATTATCTCATTTTGTCTTTGTCACAATCTTGTGAGATAGAAGCTATTATGATCCCATTTTACAAATGAAGTAACTAAGACAAGCAGAAGGGAAGAGTCTAATTCGTTAGTACTTGGGCTGGGATTTGAACTCAGATCTTCCCGACTCCAGATCCAGGGCTCTGCTCATTGTACCATTCAGCCACCCATAAATAAATATTTATATCTATCTCTCTGTCTATATGACCTTCAGCCATGATGACACCAAACCATAAATAACTATCCTGAGGCCAGCCAACAAACCAACTCCAAATTGATCAAACTTCATTATGACATGTATATGTGTGTGTATATCTTATCTCTTCTCTATCACATACGTACTATGTGCTCAAATATAAATTACACTCCATCTTATATCTTCTTTCCCTGTTCTCTCCATCCAGTTGCCCCCTGCAATCTTGCTCCAATTACATTACTGTCTATGTTTGGTGGTGCAGTGCATACAGCACCAGGTCTGGAGGCAGAAACATTCCAGTTCAAATACACTTCAGACACTGACTAGCTGGACAAGTTACTTTATCCTCTTTGCCTCAGTTTCCTCATCTGTAAAATAAGCTGAGAAAGAAAAGCATACCACATTAGTACCTCTGCCAAGAAAATCTCAAATGGGGTCACAAAGAATCAGAATGACTGAACAACAAGAAATATATTTGGGAAAACTTTTGCAAATAACAAATGAGGGAGACATTTCCATGGTTCTAAACTAAACTATTTGAGTAACTAAGCAAAATATATTTTTTGAATGCAGGGAAGATTTATTTTAAATTCTTGCAAGAATGAGTATTTTTTAAAAATTTTAGTATTTTAACAAATCTTTACATTGGTGAGTTAAGAATATATTACATGTTGGTTTTCTAGAATGGAAAAAAATCTTGAGGGATGAGTCAGAAAATCTGGTTTTCAGCAAGAATGTGGCCCAGGAGTATTGGTGTTTAGAGTTAGAAAGACCCACTTTCACACTTTCGCTCTCACATTCACTGAATTTCTTTGAATCTTAGTTTCTTGGTCAGCAAAATAGAGATGATTCCTTAGTAACTCAGAATAACAATGACTCAACACAAGTCTAAGAAGTAGCCCACCAGTAATCCATCTCAACACATCCATGAAAGGGACCCCAACAAGAACATACTCAATAAGTGGTCATCCAGTCTCAACTTCCATCCCACTTTTGGTCTCTTAATTGTTAAAAGATTGTTTCTTACCATTAACTCTATATTGCCTCTTTGCAACTGTGCCTGGTTCTACCCTGTCTGATGCCTTTTCTACATCTTTTCAAATGCCTGAAGATGGCTATAGTACCCCAAGATAACAGATCTGGAGATGGAAGAGACACTATATAATGTTAATAAGAACAGCTAATGTTTGTATAAAGCTTACTACATGCCCTATACTGTCCTAAATACACTTTACAATTACATTTCATTTGATCCTTGCAACAACCCTGTGAAGTATGTGCTGCAATTATTTCCATTTTACAGATGAGGAAACAGAGGGCAAATTGAGGCAAGGTGACTTGTCCAGGATCACATGGCTAGTAAATGTGTGAGGTCACATTTAAACTCAGGTCTTCTCACTCCAGGATGGGGCTCCATCCACCAGTCTACCTGGTTGCCCCAAATTCTCCAGATAAGGATACTAAGATTGACATGTTAAGTGACTTGCTTATGGTCACACAGATAATATCAGGGATAAGATTTGAAACCAGGTCCTCCTGACTCTAGGTCCAATATGCCTCCAATCTTAAGCCTTCTCTTCCTTAGGCTAATCATCTCCATTACCTCCAAATGATTTTCCTAGGACATGGGTCTGACCCATTCCAATTTTGCCCTTCCAAAGTGGGCCCTTTCTACTTGCACCAGACCTAAAACCATATTATAAAGCAATGGTCATCAAAACCAGTTGGTACTGACTGAGAAATAGAGTGGTCAATCAGTGGAATAGGTTAGGTTCATAAGACACATTAGTCAATGATAACAGTAATCTAGTGTTTGATAAACCCAAAGACTCCAGCTTCTGGGAAAAGAACTCCTATTTGACAGAAGTTGCTGGGAAAATTGGAAATTGGTATGGCAGAGACTAGGCCTTGACCCACACCTAATACCCTATACCAAGATAAGTCAAAATGGGTTGATGATTTAGACATAAAGAGTAATATTATAAGCAAATTAAAAGAACAAAGGATAGCCTACTTTTCAGAACTGTGAAAAAAAAAGGAATTTGTAGTCAAAGAAAAACTGGAGTACATTATGGAATGTAAAAATGGATAATTTTGATTATATTAAGTTTAAAAGTTTTTGTACAAACAAAATCAATGCAGACAAGATTTAGGAAGGAAACAATAAAACTGGGAAAAAATTTTTAGCTTCAAGGGTTCTGATAAAGGCCTCATTTCTAAAATATATAGAGAACTGATTCAAATTTATAAGACTTCAAGCCATGGGGCAACTAGGTGGCTCAGTGGATAGAGCACCAGCCCTGAGGTCAGGAGGAACTGAGTTCAAATTTGACCTCAGACACTTAACATTTCCTAACTGTGTGACCCTGGGCAAGTTACTTAATCCCAATTGTCTCAGCAAAGATAAATAAATAAATAAAAATTCAAGCCATTCTCCAATTGATAAATGGTCAAAGGATATGAACAGACAATTTGGGAAGAAATTTAAATCATTTCTCTTCATATGAAAAGTTGTTCTAAATCACTATTGATCAAAGAAATGCAAATTAAGACAACTCTTAAGTACCACTACACACCTGTTAGAGGATGTGGGAAAACTGGGAACTACTACATTGTTGGTGAACTTGTGGACTGATTCAATCATTCTGGACAGTAATCTGGAACTATGCCCAAAGGGCTATCAAACTGTGTATATCTTTTTATCCAGCAGTGTTTCTACTGGGCTTGTTTCCCAAAGAGATCATAAAGGAAAGAAAGGATCCCACATGTGCAAAACTGTTTGTTGCAGCCTTTTTGTAGTGGCAAGAAAGTGGAAACTGAATGGATGCCCATCAATTGGAGAAGGGCTGAACAAATTATGGTATATGAATGTCATGGAATATTATTGTTCTGTAAGAAATGACCAGCAGGATGATTTCAGAGGGGCCTGGAGAGACTTGCATGAATTAATGCTAAGCGAAGTAAGAAGAACCAGATCATCATTGTACACAGTAAGAGCAAGATTAAATGATGATCAATTCTGATAAGACGTGGCTCTTTTCAACAATTAGTGATTCAGGCCACTTCAAATAGACTTGTGAAGGAGAAAATCATCTGTAGCTGTGGGGACTGAGTATAGATCTAAGTATAGCATTCTCATTCTTTTTTGTTGTTTGCTTGTATTTTGTTTTCTTTCTTATTTTTTTCCTTTTTGATCTTATTTTTCTTGTGTACCACAATATTTGTGGAAATATGTACAGAAGAATTGCACATGTTTAACATATATTGGATTACTTGCTATCTAGGGGAAGAGATTGGAGGAAGGGAGGGAAAAAATTTGGAACACAAAGTTTTGCAAGGTTGAGTGCTGGAAATTACCTATACATGTGTTTTGAAAAATAAAACATTTTAATAATAAAGAGACAGAGACAGAGGAAAGAGAGAGATAGAGACAGAATCAGAGACAGAGATAGAGAGAAAGATAGAAACAGAGACAGAGAGAGTGCCCTAGATCTTTTCCAGAACAACTTCTAATATTTTTTTCAATGACATATAAAATTAGCTTTAATATTTACTTTCATAATATTTTTGAGTTTTCATAGTTTTCTCTTTCCCCCCCTCTCCCCAAGACAGTAATCTGATATAGATAATACATGTAGAATCATAATGCTCACATTTCTACAACAGTCATATTGTGAAATAATCAGAACAAAAGGGAAAAATCATGAGAAAGAAGAAACAAAAACAAAAAATGTGAAAATGGTATACTTCAATCTGCATTTAAACTTTACAATTCTTTCAAAACAACTTCTAACTATATCTCCCCCACCTTGTAAGACTTCACAAGTATCCCTACTGTATTACTGTTAGATTCAGCCCAATATTCTGGCTTGTCAGCATCTTTCAGGATTCTAACTCTGCCATTCAGTGTGAGCTAGCTTTCTTGGCTCTCTCTCTCTGTCTGTCTCTCTTTTTTCTCCTCTGTCTTCTCTGTCTCTGTCTCTCTCTGTCTCTCTGTCTGTGTGTGTGTGTGTGTGTGTGTGTGTGTGTGTGTATTTTTTATCAGCAGCAAACTTAATAAGCCTCCTAAGGTTGTATCCAAGTCATTCATTTAAAAAGAGCAGAGGGTCATTCACTGGGTATTTCATTGGAGACCTCCTGCCATGATGACAATTAACCATAACCAACTAGTCTGAGGCCAGCCATTCAACCAGTTCTGAAATTATCAAATTGCATTATTATCTACTACTGTGAGGCTCTGTACTTGGCAGGAATAATAAAGCTCTTGAAGTGGGGCATTATTCAAATTCAAACTGTATATTTCCATCGGGCAGAACCAATTACCATATTTTACATAATCATAACATCAAATAGTGCAAATTAGAATACATGCAAACACTTCAGGGGATTCATTACTCATACTAACCTGGGCCTAGCCATACACATCTGTTCTCTCCACAAGAATACGATGAGATAGTTATCAAAAGCTTTAATAAAATTGAGCTCAGATATGCACAGCATATCCTTATCAACTAGTTTTGTAATCTGGTCAAAAAAGGAAATGAGATCAGGCTGGCAGGAGCTGTTCTGGATAAAGCCATGCTAGCCAGTTCTCTAAGGAGACTGTTTTTCTTTATAGATGTCTGCCAATGATCAGAATTTAATTATTCATTCTAGAATATTCTCAGGAATCAAGTCAAGCTCACTGATTTTTAGTCTGCCCTGTTATCTTCCTTTTTTGAAAATGTGGATATTTGCCTCTCTCCCACCTTGGAATCTGTCTCTAATTATCCACAATCTTTCCAATATTACTGACAGTGGTACAGTAAACCTATGTGCCAGTTCTTCCCCTATCCAAGGACGCAACTAATCTTGATGTAAGTGAAGTTAAACTTCACCAAGGGCAATAAGGTGTTTCTTACTATCTCCTTAGTTATCTTGGGCATCAGTTCTTTGTTAGCCATTTTTGTTTAGTCTTTGCCCTAGTTTTGAGGACAAAGGTAATTCTTGACAGTGAAAACAAGTCCAATAAGAATGAAACAGCCTTGTGTCTCCTGTTGTCAGCCCACCCTAAAAAATGACCTGTCCCTTCTCTGACCCTTTTCCCCCACATAAACTAAAACTGAGACTCATATGAACTAATGCTTATAAATCACTTTCCAAACCTTAAAGTATTACATAAAGGTCAGTTATAATAATTTCAGTTTTAGCCACTAATGAGTCCATTGATTTTGAAAACCCAACTCCTAGTTACTTCTACAAAATGGAGATTATATACTATTCCTGTCCCACTTATTTTGATGGGAACAAAATAAGACTGGTTATACATAACATTTTTATAGTATTTTAAACTTTACCAATCAATTATCCTCATGAGTCATAATCTTTCTGAGCCTTGGTTTCATCATCTATACCATAACAGGCTTGAAAGAGATACTCCTAGCTAGAAGTTCTAAAAGATAGCTAGAGCAAGATTACTGCTATTTTACAAATCAAAAAGTGGAGGCTCAGAGAAATTAAGTTAACTTGTTAAAAATTACACAGCTAGACACTGTTAATAGCACAGACAAGAACCTAAATATTTTTAATTAATATCACAATTCTTTTCAAAAAAACACATTGTCTGCGGTGAAAATAGAATTCTATGTAAATGTAAGTTGGTAATACTATTTATTGTCATCAAGAGCTGTGTTTGACAGAGGCAAAAACATCCCTTTCCAGATTAATTGTGAAATCTCCTATTTTGCAAAGTATTTTGTATCTAAGCTAAATTTTATGATGCTTCTGTAGCTATGAGTCTAGAAATGTCAGCTACTACAAAAACCATTTGTTATGCATAATAACTATTGCTTATATTAGGAACTTTTAGACAGTTAAAACTTTGATCCTTATGTCAATAATACAAAGTAGGTATCAAAAGTATTACTCTCCTCATTTTAAAAATGAGAGGAAATGGCTAATGTGGAAATGTTTTGCATTTCTTCATCTGTATAATAAGTATTGCATTTTTTCCTTCTTAGTGGGAGAGGGGATGGAGGGAGGGAGAAAATTTGAAACTGAAAATACATTTTTAAAAAAATTAACAATTAATGAATGTTTACAAATGTAATTAGGAAATGTTTAACAAAATAAGAATACAATATAATACAAATAAATAAATGAGAGGAAAATGAGCTATAGTTTTCTCAGGCATGCACAGCTAACTGACAGAGCTAGGACTCAAACATAGGTTATATGACTAAGGCATGCAGCTGGTCCAGAAAACCTAAAGACAAAATGTCTTTAAGCCATGTTTACAAAGGGCCCTGTAAGTCTATCTGCTAAGAAAGCAGCTCTGGCCTCCACTCTAACATTGCCATGAATGGTTCTACTTCTTACTTTCTGTCCTGGTCCACCAAGGTGTCTCTGGAAGTCCTCCACCATGGCCACTGCCTCCTCTCCACTTTCTGGATGATGCAGCTGCACCCACATACGGATCTCCCCAGGCAGGATGGTGATGAACTGCTCCAGGACCAGCAGCTCCAGGATCTGCATCTTTGTGTTCATGTCTGGCCTCAACCACCGTCCACAAAGGTCCCGCAGTTGGCTCAGGGCTTCCTGTGGCCCAGAGGTCTCATGGTAACAAAGCTGCCGAAAGCGTTGCCGAAAGACTTCATAGCTGATCTGGCTGTCCTGATGCAGGCTTGATCCTGGTCCCCAGGGATCGTCCCTCCTCTCCTGGACACCCAAGAGCTGAGGGGCCAGACACATGGCTTTCCTCACCTCTGTAGTCATCACAGCCTCTCACCAGAACCTGGATACGCTGAAGCTCAATCAGCCAAAGCCCCTGATTATATTTCTAGTCTCAGAACTTGTCTTGAATGTCTCAGGCCTGCGCTGTCACCTACAGAAACATGAGAAATTACTGTTAACACTGAGAAATAATCAAGTAACAGAGAATTTAAGTCCAGACTAACGAAGTCATTTTCATTGGAAGGAAAATAATACTTTCCAAAATCCATGGATTTAGACCTGGAAGAGACTCGACAAGACTATTTAGTCTAACTCCCTCATTTCACAGATGAGAAAACTGAGGTGGAGTATATCACCAGCCCCATAATGGTAGGAATGGTCTGAGGACAGGCCCCCAGGCCTCCTGGCTCCAAGACCAGTGAGTTCTCTGACTATTGCACCCGCTGGCTCTCACTCTATTCATTCCTTGCAGAAGGGCGGGCATGTTATTTAACCTTTGCCAATGCTCGGTAAAAGTCAATCTTTCAACATTATTCAGTGTCTCAGTGTTCTCCTAATTATGACAGAACCATTGAACAGAAGCATACACGACATACTATGAATAGGATGTGGGAATGAATCAAAGGAGTTCAATGTGGTAAGTCTCCCTCTTCCTTTAGTGGGCAGGTGTGCCCACTGGTCACTTATAAAGGGAACAAAGAACTGAGTTTGACTCCCTCATTGTTTGTGTTAGAGCAAAGAAAAGCCAGACACAGCATGGCACAAACACTACCTAAACCTGGAGAAAGGAGATTTCAAAAGATTTAGAATGAACCCAGAAAAATCTGGAGAAACTTACATGAACTGCTGCTGAGGGAAGTGAGCAGAACCAGGAGATCACTGTACACAATAACAGCAAAACTGTGATCAACTATGATAGACTTAGCTCATCTTAGCAATACAGTAACCCAAGACAATTCCTATGGACTTGTTGCTGTTTCCCCAATAGTATTTTATTTTTCCAAATACATGTAAAGATAGTTTTCTTTTTTTTATTAAAGCTTTTTATTTTCAAAGCATATCCATTGATAATTTTTCAGTATTGACCCTCATAAAACCTTGTGTTCCAATTTTCCCCCTTTCCCCCCACCCTCTCCCCTAGATGGGAAGTAATCCAATATATGTTAAACATGTTAAAAATATATGTTAAATCCAATAAAGATAGTTTTCAACATCCTTTTTTGTAAGATTTTGTGTTCCAAATTTTTTTTCTCTCTCCCCAAGACCACAAGAAATCTAAGTTACACATGTACAAATCTTTTAAACATATTTCTATATTTGTCATGTTGTAAAAGAAAAATCAGACCAAAAGGAAAAAGAAAAACCACAGGAAAGAAAACAAACACACAAACAAGAAGGTGAAAATACTATGCTTCAATCCACATTCAGTCTCCATAGTGCTCTCTTGAGCATTTTTCATCTCAAGGAATCAACTGAAATCAACTTAAGTTGAATGGCTGATGACTCTCCAATGTCAACTTAGTAGTTCTACAGAGAATTGTTGCAGGGACTTATGCCTGGTTCTTCATAGTACTACATTTTAAGCCAATGAGTTAGATAAAGACATGGATGGCATGTTCATGTAATTTGCAAATTAGCTATCTCAACACAGGGAGGAGGGATCCCTAGCATCCTGGGTGACTGTACATAGTACCATGACTTGGGGAGTCTGGAGGTGGAGACCTGTGTTTACTTTCCTTCTCTCTCTTCTCCCATCCCCCAGGAATTCATAAGAGCCGACTTGAGGCAGAAGTACAAAGGCGAAAGTGTTTCCCCCACTATTTATTTGCCTAAATAGAAGAATTTTTGAGTGTGGACTTTTCCTACATAAAATGTGGAACAGCAGAAGTAAAGAGATTTCTTACAGAAATAGAGCTTGCCACTCTATATAAGAGATTTCTTTTGCAATGTTTTCTGACCCCACAATTTTGTGTAGGGGATAAAGTTTCCCAGCAGCATGACTGTAGAATCTGGCCTTGAAGACAGAGAAGAGGGATTTTTTTGGGCAATAGCAGTTTTGGAGGTTGCCAAGTTCAAAAGTTCAGAAGGCTTTAGAGAAGGGCAGGAAGCTCCTGAGCAATATCTCCTTGGAAAAATGAAAAGATTGTTCATGTAGTCCCTTGAAGTCAGAGATACAAAAAAAGAATAAAGTCAAGTTCTACTAATACAATGAGCTAACAGTACCAAGGGCTGATAGCCCCACGTGTTTCCTTTCCCTAAGAGTTCAAGACCCCACAATAGTACCAGAAAGTTAAATGGATAGGTTCCTGGGAAGTTAAAAGAGAAAATTCACTAGAATGTTTGTTTAGCTGTCCCAAAAGCTGCCCCTTTTGGAGGGAAATATAAACTAGTAGTGTCAAACTCAGATAGAAATACATCCCTGCAGTTGTGCAATGACTTAGAAAATGACAAACTAGTATGATCCATATTAACACTACTGGCTAAACCACAGATTTGCACTCTGGAGGAGAAAGGGATTTCAGTGTAATGTCAAAGACAACTTGATAACAATCCTCAGTTCACATCCTTTGTGAAGGAAGCATCTATGAAGGGCCTTATGGTTTTCTGTCTCTGTTTATGGCCCCCTCTGAGTTTTTTTTTTTTTAAAACAGCTTTTGTATTTCCAGAACATATACCTTTGAGTGCTTATCCAGGAAATGGCAATAACTTTAGATTTCTATCACTGCCTCTAAACTTAGAATAAGAATTTTCCCACTGTCTTTTATTTCATTACTCCTTATATTTTGAAATCAAATAGTAAAAAATAAAAAATACATTATTTCTAATAAGTATCCCAAATTTTATGAGAATTATTGTTTTTCCCCAGATTAGGTTTTATTCTGCTCAGTGAAATTATCTGAGACCCCTTTTATATAATACTTTAAGAGGCCACTTTTAAAGAGGGGATGGGTTATTGTTAAGAGGTGGTATGATGAGAACCCTGGTCTAAAATTCAAAAGACCTAGGATCTATTCCCAGCTTCCTTGATCTAATTTTGAATAAATTACTTGACTTCTCTGAATCTATTTTCCCATTTGTAAAATGGAATAATTCCCAGAAGTCCTTTCTCCTTCCTGAGATTTTGTGAAGCTAAAATGAAACAAATGCATGTGAAAGGATAAAATACCATATGAATACAAGGTATCTGTTCTAATACCAGAAATCATAGTTCACATTTACATGGTGCTTAACAGCTCATAAAATGCCTTTCTCATGGCTCTGTGAAGTAGAGCCCCACTTTAAAAATGAGGAAATGGACTCAAGAGAGGTTAAGCAGTTGGTCCATGAGCATACGGCCAAGAATTATGCCAGGACTCAAAGCCAGTGCTTCTGCCTCTAAGTCTTGGGCTTTTTCCATGACAAGATGCTGCTGATCTTCCACAAATATGCATAGGAGAAGATTTACTAATGTAATTATACACAAAGGGTCTAGAAGAGGCAGTTTCTCACATCCTATAGTCACATGCTTCCTTGGCCTGGGAAATTCTCTGCCTAATATATCCCAAATAAAGATCCTTGGTCAAAGGATATGAACAATTTTCAGATGAAGAAATCAAAAACATTTCTAGTCATATTTTTAAAAATGCTCTAAATCACTGTTGATCAGAGAAATACAAATTAAGACAACTCTGAGGTACCACTATATACCTCTCAGATTGGATAAAATGTCAGGAAAAGATAATGACAAATGTTGGAGGGGATGTGATACATTGTTGATGGAGTTGTGAAATGATCCAACCATTGTGGAGAGCAATTTGGAACTATGCCCAAAGCGCTATCAAACTGTGCTACCTTTAGATCCAGCACTGTTTCTACTGGGCTTGTATCCCAAAGAGATCATAAAAAGGGAGAAGGACTCACAGGTGCAAATGTTTGTAACAGTCCTTTTTATAGGGGGAAGGAATTAGATTGGGGAATGGCTGAATAAGTTATGGTATATGTATGTTGTGGAATAATATTGTTCTATAAGAAATGATAAATAGGATGATTTCAGAAAAGCCTAGAGAGACTTGCATGAACTGATGCTGAGTGAAATGAGAAGAATCAGATCATTATACTCGGCAACAAGATTATACAATGATCAATTCTGATGGACCTGACTCTTTTCAACAATGAGATGATTCAGGTCAGTTCCATTGATCTTGTGATGAAGAGAGCCTTCTACACCTAGAGAGAGCACTGTGGGGAGTGAGTGTGGATCACAACATAGTATTTTCACTCTTCTTGTTTGCTTGCTTTTTATTTTGTTTCTCATTTTTTTCCTTTTTGAGCTGATTTTTCTGGTGCAGCATAAACGTGGAAATATGTATAGAAGAATTGTACATGTTTGACATATACTAGATTACTTGATGTCTAGGGAAGGGATAAGGGAGGGAGAAAAATTTGGAACACAAGATTTTTCAGGGTGAATTTTGAAAACTATCTTTGCATCTATTTTGAAAATTAAAAAGCTATTATTTAAAAAGAAAGAAAGAAAGAAAGAAAGAACCTGGTCATCTTTTGAAAATCAGCTCTTCCTACACTTGACTTCTCTTTCAGTCACCCATATCTCTATCTTCCCAACACTATAAACTCTAGACATCTTCAATTAATCTCTCTCACCTTCCACATTCAGTTACCAATTCCTTTTGAATTTGCATGCATTCACCCAAAAAGTCTAATATGTTGATTAATTTGACTCCCCTTCTCAAAAAACTTCCTTACCGCCTACAATACAAAAATCCAAATTCCTTATCTAACAACCAAAGCTTTTTATAACATGACATTAACCTGAGTACATACACTACGTGCATTTTCACTGCTCTGCCTTTGCTCAACAGTCTGTCTTCTTGAAATGAACTTTACCACCCATTCATACTCTTTTCCCCAGTTACTGCCCTGATCATTTATCTGAGAACTTAAGTATTATCTGGCTACTCCATCGTGAACACCTTTAGGAGCTGCCCCCTCAAATTAGAATGTGAGCTCCTTGAGAGCAAGAACTGACTCAATTTTCTATATGTAATCCTTGGGTTTAGTGTACTGTAAGATTTATTTAAATGCTTTTCTATTCCTACGCTACTACAAACCAAGTCCACCATTATTCTTGAACTTCTTTCCTGAATGTTTCCCAGTTCATTACAGTAGTAAATTATCTCTACCACTTCTAGATTCTTATCATACCTTGCTATAGTTATTACATTCTGCCTTTTATTTGTGTACAAAACTTAAGTACCCCAGAAAATTTAAGTCCTTGAAGCAAAGACTGTGTTATTTCCTTTTCCTCTTCTTCATCACAATCTACCAGTTATTTGCATATAGTAGGTATTCAACAAATATCTTCCGATTTGAGTTCCCTTAAATGGTTTGAAATATCTGGGGATCTAGGTTCAAGGAATCCAAGAATACTCAGTATTAATTGAAAAATTAATTGAGAGACTTTCTCTCTCAATTTATCTTCCTTGTCAGTTCTATGAGAGAAGTAATTCATTTTGGACCCCTACTCTATTCTAATTAACATTAATCAATTTGCATCTGTGAGCTGCAGAGTCTAACTTCACTTGCTTAACTAAAGAAAGTTAACTTAAACTCCTCTACCCTTGTTTTGCCTTGTGATGACCAGCTTGGCAGAAGTGACAACTGCATGGAAAATTCCTCCAAATATTTGTGTATCTTTGGACCAATCCCTTGTCCAGTAAAAGCAGATGACTATTTTACAACCACTCAGGGCACTAATTGTGACAGTTTGTAACATTTCCTTCTGCCCAAATTAAGAAGTCTGGGCATCTTATGGAGATATTCCTTGCTTCACCCAACTTGTGCATTATTTTGCTTATTCAATGGAATTATTCTGTATTTGGTATAGTCCTTCCAGAATGACCGGCTATCTAACCTTATAAAAATAGGGCCCTGGAAAGAAGAGGTATCTTAGATTGTGAGAAAAACTGATGTTCACTTTATTAGAGGGGATCATGGACTCTTTAATAAAATACCATTAGCTCAGACCTCGAAGGACTCAGTCTCTCTTTTTGTAGGGTGAGATAATTTTAATCTCCATAACTATCTTACTAGAAAATGTTATTTATGTGCTGCATTTACTTTTGCTTCTTGTTTTTAAGTATTTACATTTTTTTTCTAGCTGGCACAATGCCACAGGCTCAGTGATCCCAGAAACATGTCTTTCTGGCTGTATAGGCCAATTAATCTATTAGATGATCCCTTCTTGTAAACACTTTATAAAGTGCTTCACTCCAATCCATCCTCCCTTAGGCTGTCAAATTAATCTTCCCAAAGTGCAGGGAGGATGGAGATAGTGTAACTGAAACAGAGAAGTCAAGAAAATGAGGGGCTGATGTTAAAAGGATGATGACCTAAGTCACCCCACTAATCAATAAACTCCAGTGGCTTTCTATCAACTCTAGAAACAAGGTAACATTCACCAGCTGGTCCCCTCCCACCTTTCCAGTATTCTGATAACCCTCCTCCCCCTTCCGTGCTCTGCCTACAGGCATACTGTTCTCTTTTGCAGTTCCTTTCCTTAAACAAGATATTTTCTTTCCCAAATACATTATTTATTTATTTTAAACGTTTCATTTCTGGGGAAAATTTTGAGTTCTGAATTCTCTGCCCGATTCACCTCACCCACTGAGAATCTCCAGGCATTTTTAATGACTATTCCGTTAATCTTAGAATATTCTCCCTCCTTTCCCCACATCACTTTTCTTAAAGTCCCAGGTAAAATTCCATCTTCTTTAAGAAGTCTTTTCTAATCTTCCTTTAATGTAGGTGTCTTTCCTCCACTGATTATCTCCTATTTATCCTGTATATAATGCTTATTTGCACAGTAGTTGTTTGCATTTTCTCCATTAGACTGTGAGCGACTTGAGTGCAGTTTTTTCCACTTAATAGCATTTTATTTTTTCCAATTACATGTAAATAGTTTTCAACATTTACTTTTATAAGATTTTGATTTCCATTTTTCTCTCCCTTCCTCCCCTCTCCCAAATTCAGCGAGCCACCTGAAACAGGTTTTTCATATATAAACGTACTGAATGCAATTTTTTGGCTTTCTTTGAATGACCCAGTGCGTGGCACATAGTGCTTAACAGATGCTTACTTTAGACTGACTGCCAGGTAATAATCATGAGAGCTGACGTCCAGGTTTACAAAGCACATTGGAGATTTCCTCTGCTCCGCACAAAGGACTGGGGGCAGCAAGAAGGGCAATGTCTGTTTCTAGGGTGGGGGTGGGGAGGCACAAATGAGAAGCGAGTAAAAGGAAAAGTGGATTCCTCCGCCCTCCCGAGGAGGGGGGATGGGGGGTGGTGGTGGGGATGAGGCTGAGGCTAGAGCTAGAGAGCGGTTCTTCCCAGCAGCCCCTGCGGTGCCTTCTCCCCCGCCCTCCTTCAATTCCACCCCACCCCGCTCCAGCCGGGGGAGGGAGAAGGAGGGAGCGATTGGGCCCGCCCCCTAAAGACCAGGATGGAAGCCGCCTAGATAGCGGGCGCGCCTTGCCCTGGGACCCGGGCCCACACTTACAAGGAACAGCCTCCTTGAACGAACTCCAGGGTTCCGACGGGGAGGGAGAGGGAAGGGCAGGGCACAGGACCGAAGACCTCTGCCATTCACGGGAGGATAAAAAGAACAATGGCTGACCGGAAGTGGGTGTCGGTCATCGCCTGGCTCTGTGGCAGCTTCCGGCTGCGCTCTAGGAGCCCGGGAGGTGCCGGCATCTCGTTTGCTTTTTTGGAAGGGAAAGGGGAAAGAAAGAAGGGGGTCTATTATAGGGGAAAGGCCTTGTTAGGGTCTGAACATCCATTCTGCCCCATATTAAGCCTCAGTTTCCCCGGCTTTAACGTACAAGGGATTGGGATCCGATGTTAAACCCAAATCCTTTTTTTTAAAAAAAATTTTATTAAAGCTTTTTATTCATAAAACATACACGGGTAATTTTTCAACATTAACCCTTGCAAAGCCTTCTGTTCCAAGTTTTTCCCTCCTTCCCTTTACCTCCTCCCCTAGATGGCAGGTAGTCCAATACATATTAATTATGTTAAAATATTTGTTAAATCCAGTATATGTATATATATTTATACAGTTATCTTGCTGTACAAGAAAAAACAGATCAGGAAGGAAGGAAAAAAAAAAAAACCTGAGAAAAAAACAAAATGCAAACAACAGAGAATGAAAATGCTATGTTGTGGTCCACACTCAGTTCCCACAATCCTCTCTCTGTGTGTAGATGGCTCTCTTCATCACTGAACAGTTGGAACTAAACCCAGATCCTTTAGCATCATATTTAACACTAAAGAGCTGGAAACATGCTGTGCTGGGAGATGGGGGCTGGGTGACGATGTACACTTGTGGCTTTGCCAGAATAGATTTTTTGCATAGAAGCTCTATTAAGCAGGCTTGGTCTCAGATTCCCTGAAAAATAGGTTGTTTCACTTGGAGCCCCTCACACCTGCCCCTTCCTTTTTCAGGTCTCCTAAAAGTAACATCTTTGACCCCTTTGGCAGCCTGATGGTACATAGGGACCCTTTCCCAGAATCATGTTTTAAATAAAATGTGTAAAACAAAATACATGACGTTACAAAAGAAGGCAGTTAAATTGAAAGGTAAGTGTCAAAGTGCTTAAAAATAAAACAAATTTACTGATTTAAGATTAAGAATCCTTATTTTAGAGTGTCACAAAGGCAGCTGGAAGCCTAGGATAGAATTAGCCTCTTGGTGTTTCCGTGCACTGGTACTGCATTTTGGACAACGGATGCAGTTCAGATGCCTGCTATTTTCCTTCTCCCCTTGTCCACTGTCAGCAAAGTCTTTTAGAACCTGAAAAATTGAAAGTCTGACCACAGCAAAATGATGCATCAGAAGTTTGAAATGTTCTGCCACTGATCCAGAAGGATCAGGATCCTGACCCCTGTTCTTTATAGTAGCTATGAGCCTCTTCCCATTCTGCACTGAAGAGATAGATCTCCTTTGAATCTAAACATTCCCCCAAATGCAAGTTAAAACAGGTGCCCCCTGTGTGAATGAAGAAGCTGTGGTAGCAGGAAGTGGGGGAGGGGTGTAACCATACACAGCTACAGATGGGCACAGGGAAGCTGAAGTGCTTTCCTTGTTTAAAGAGACCCTCAGCTCTGAATCCAAGCATGCAGGGGCCATATTCAGTATTACCCTCTAAAGAGAGGAGCAATTAGCCTCTTTTCTAATGGAGCTTTCTGCCTTTTTACATTCCCACCCCACAGCCCTGGAGAAAAATTACTTAAAATTAGTTTTGGCTCATGACCAGGGTCTCTCCAAAAGGGAATAGAAAGATTCTCATCGTACAGTGTAGATCAGGCATAGTTTGTTTTCTCCACACAAAAGAAATGCTTCTCACAGTCTCATAAGGCCCCACCAACAAAGATTACAAAGTTATAGTGGTAACATAACAGCTCTTGTCTAACCTCATCAAAGTACTGTGGTCAGATGTGGATGCTGTGATTTAAGATTGTTGATAAGTTGGAAAGTGTCCAGAAGAGGGTAACCAGGATTGTGAAGAGTTTACATTATATTATCTCTACATATTATCTATGTTATATGAAGATTAGTTAAAGGAATTAGCATGTGGAGGGAACAAGATAGCTGTTTTCAAGTATTAAATAGGGCTGTCATATGGAGGAGGAATTACTCTCATTGGCTTTAAAGGGCACAAGCAGCAGCAATAGGTAGAAATTGCAAAGAAGTAGATTTAGTTTTGATGTCAAAAACTATCTCCCAGGTAAAGCTGTCCAAAAGTGAAATGGATTGCCTGAAAAGGTTCTGGCTTCCCTCTGGAAAGTGACTTGCCAGAGTCACACAGCTAGGAAGTGTTATATCTGAGGCCAAATTTGAACTCAGGTCTTCCTGACTTCAGGGTTGGTGCTCTATCCACTGCACCATCTAGCTGCCCCTCCTCTGGAAAGTCTTAAAGCAATGACTGAATGACTACTTATTGGAGATATTATAATGGAAGCTCCTTTTGTGTATGAGTTGGACTAGATAGCCACTGAAGTCCTTTATAACTCTCAGATTATACTATAATCATCATTATACTATCCAAGGAGAATGATGCTTAAAATAGCAAAACAAAGCATTTGCTAAATAGGCATTAATTACACAATCCCCTCCATTCTATAATGTCTTCCTCAGCTGCCCAGGGCTTGGGATCCTACTCCTGTTGACAGTAATTTTTTTTTTTTCCTGATGGAATCATTGTAGTAGTGATTAGTGAGTGACTCAGAACTTATCACCACTGTCCAGTGAGCTCTACACTTCTTGAATTTATAAAATTGTCTCCAAAACTGGAAATGATCATCTCAGAATTATCTAAACTTAAGATGGAAACATGAAGAACTAACCAGCTAGAGCTTGGCATATTATATACATACATATAATATATATTGCATATACATACATACACATATAATATATATTGCATATACATACATACATATATAATATATATTTATGTAAATTTATCCCTCAAAGCTACTTTGGACTGAATGAATCTGCATATAAAAAAGGCCAAGAATGTGGCCAAGACTATGACCTTATATAAATAAGGGCTTAGTTTATCTCTGTCTTTTCTCCATTCACACATAGGAAAATGCTAAACTATTAGAATTAAAAAACTGGGGAACCCCCAACTCCAGAATTATTTGGGAGTTATTGGGCAAGTAATCATTAAAATTGCAAGGTATATGTAATGCTCATTATAAAATAAGTTGATATGATGATCAAGTTCATGATTAGAAACATCTTAAAATGGAAAGTCTAGGCCCTTAAAAGTTGGTAAGTGGTAAGAGAAGTAATTCATTTGGGACCCTTACTCCATTCTAATCAGCATTAATCAATTGATAGAATCATATCAAAGTTCTATATATGGTGCCTTTTTAAATAACACTACTGCTTGGAGAAAATTGAAATTAGTAAGGGGTTTCCCTGCTAATTAAAATTCTTTATCCCACAACCAAAGTCTTCTTATATACCAAATATTCATAATTAAACAAGGTACAAAGTTTAATTTTAGGGTTTTAGATTCACTAAACAGAAATACAAAAAGGTTAATGTCACCTCCTTCCAGATCCTGATCTTGTTGCCCTGCATTAAAAGTTAAAGCTTTTAAGTTTTTTCACTCAGATTAGAAGTCAGAAGTCTTTGATCTTCAGAATAAAATACTACCAAAATATTATTTAACATGTCATAAAAAAAAGTGTGGGTTTTTTTTTGTTGTTGTTGTTGTTGTTATATGGTTCCACAGTATATTCAAGCTTAAACAAATCAAAGCAGAAGGTAACTTTGGAGAATATGGCAGAAAGTGGGGAGAGGAGGAAAGTATACCAGAAAGTGTGTTATGCAAAAGATGTCATTTAAGCTGTCTAGAAGGAAGATAAGGAAAATATAAGAGCAGCTAAGTGGCGCATTAGACCTAATCAAATCTAGCCTCAGGTTATTACTAGTTGTGTGACCGTGGGGAAGTCACTTAACCTCAGTTTCCCCTTCTGTAAAATAAGAATAATACTATTAACAACCTCCCAGGATAAGGATCAAAGGAAATAATATTTATAAAGTACCTGATGCTACAAAAATTTCAGTTATTATTATTAAAGCTGCATTGAAAGAAAACAGGAAGAAAGGAAAGAAGGAAGGGAGGGAGGAAGGGAGGAAGGAAGGAAGGAAGGAAGGAAGGAAGGAAGGAAGGAAGGAAGGACGGGG
>JAJPUD010001116.1:175258-218234 GCA_023553655.1 Myrmecobius fasciatus | reverse complement strand
AGATAGATAGATAGATAGATAGATAGATAGATAGATAGATAGATAGACAGATAGACAGACAGATAGATAGATAGATATTTTTATATCTATCTGTCTGTCTATCTGTCTATCTGTCTATCTATCTATAAAATGACTGTGAGAACAGCCTTTAGTCATAGTTCACACCTTATTGTATACTGGAGAATGCAAACTGGCAATGAGTCCTATGAATGCAATGAATATGGCAAAGCCTTCAATCACAGTTCAAACCTTATTACCCATCATAGAATCCATACTGGAGAAAAACCTTATAAAGGTAATTTTTGTGTCGTATCTTTTAGTCAAAGTTCAGCTCTTATAGAACATTAAAGAATCCACACAGGAGAAAAATCTAATAAATGTAATGAATGTGAGAAAGTCTTTAGTCATAGTTCACTGCTCATTGTTCATCAGAGAATATATAAATACATACTAGGGATAAACCTTCTGAATGTAAAGAGTGTGGGAAAGCCTTCAGTCAGAGCCAAAGTCTTATTTGAAACCCTATGGATGTAATGAGTATGGGAAAGGCTTCAGTCAGAGCCAAAGCCTTATCAGACATCAAAGAATCTATGGTGGAGAGAAGCCCTATAAATATCAAGAGTGTAGGAAAGCCTTCTGTCATAGCTCACATCTTTTTTTTTTTTTAATTTAATTAATTTATTTTTTTATTTGCAAAACATATGCATAGATAATTTTTCAACATTGACCCTTGCAAAGCTTTCTGTTACAATTTTTTCCTTCCTTCCCCCCACCCCTTCCCCTAGATGGTAGGAAGTCTAATACATGTTAATTATGTTAAATACTTGAAAAATCGAATATGTGTATACATATTTATACAGTTATCTTGCTGTACAAGAAAAATTGGATCTATAAGAAAAAAATTCTGAGAAGGAAAACATAATGTAAGCAAACAGCAATAGAAATATGTTGTGGTCCACATTTCATATCCCTCTCTCTGGGTGTGTATGGCTTTCTTCATCACTGAACAACTGGAACTGGTTTGAAACATTTCATTGTTGAAGAGAACCATACATATTCAAACCAGTTCCAATTGTTCAGTAATGAAGAAAGCCATATACACCCAGAGAGAGGGATGTGAAATGTGGACCACAACATAACATTTTCATGCTCTCTATTGATGTTTGCTTGCATTGTGTTTCCTTTCTCTGATTTTTCTTTCTTGTAGATATGATTTTTCTTGCACAACAATAAGTGTGGAAATATGTATACATTATTTGATTTGTCAAGTATTTTAACATAATTAACATGTAGTGGATATCCTGCCATCTAGGGGAGGGTGGGGAGTAGGGGGGGGGAAATTTGTAACAGAAAGCTTTGTAAGGGTTAATGTTGAAGAATTACTCATACATATGTTTTGCAAATAAAAAGTTTTAATAATTTAAAAAAAAAAAGAAAATGCATGGATCCCTCCTCACAATCTAAATTGCTCAAACAGTGTCTTCCTGTCAGATTGAAAGCCTTCCTGAGAACTGGAAAAATGTTTCCTTATAGTATCATAGTTTAGCACTATTAAGAACCTTAGAAGTTATCTGATCTAGTTCCTTCATTTTACAGATAAGGAAAATGGGCCTGGGGGATTAACTGACTTGTTTGAGATCACACAGGATTTGAATCCAATTCTACTGATTCCAGAGCCAATCTTCTTTCCCGAGTATCACACTGTGTGTTTTCCAGCAATGCCCAACATATTATATATGCATTATATACTCTAATATTGCTTAGTAAATGTTGGTTTTTAGCAGATTTCTTTTGAAATTTTATTTATTTTTTAAATTTTATTTCCCCCATTACAATTTGCCATTAAAAAAAAATTTGAGAGCGAAATTCTCCTTTCCTCTCTCTGCTTCCTGAGATGATAAACAATATGATATAGATTACACATGTATAATCATGTAAAATATTTCCATATAGTCTATTTGTACAAGAAGACAAATTTTTAAAAGTGAAAATTGGTATGCTTCCATCTGTATTCAGAAAACATCAATTGTTTCTCTAGAAGTAGGTAGTATTTTTTACCAGGAGTCCTTAAGGATTGTCTTGGATCATTGTATTGCTAAGAATAAGTCATTCACAATTCTTCCTCATGCAATATTGCACTTACTATGTACAATGTCAACAACAGGAGATTATTTTTCCCTCTTTTTTTTATTAAAGCTTTTTATTTGCAAACAATATGCATAAGTACTTTTTCAACATTGATCCTTGCAAGCTTTCTGTTACAAATTTTTCCCTTCTATCCCCTGCCCCCTCCCCTAGATGGCAGGAAGTCTAATACATATTAATTATGTAAAAATATTTGACAGATTGAATATGTGTATATATATTTATACAGTTATCTTGCTCTACAGGGAAGAGAAAAAAATAAAAATAAAAAACCTGAGAAAGAAAACATAATGTAAGCAAACATCGATAGAGAGTGTGAAAATGCTACATTGTGGTCCAGACTCAGATCCCACAGACTCCACCAACAATGTATTAGTGTCCCAGTTTTCCCACATCCCCTCCAACATTCGTCATTATCTTTTCCTGTCATCTTAGCCAATCTGACATGTGTGTAGTGGTACCTCAGAGTTGTCTTAATTTGCATTTCTCTGATCAATAGTGATTTGGAACACCTTTTCATATGACTAGAAATAGAATAGCAGGAGATTATTAACAGAATGTTGAATAGCAAAGATCTGGAATCCAAGGTTCAGATTCTAGTTTTGCTATTAGGACTGGGCTTAATTAGTATGAATTTTAATTTCTTTTTCTGTAAAGTAGGAATAAATGACCTGCTATAGTGTGTGTATAGGTATTCCTTAGAAGAGAAAAAGGCTCTTAGAAGTCACATGCTCCTGATACATTGTTGGTGGAACTGTGAATGGATCCAACCATTCTGGAGAACAATTTGGAACTATGCTCAAAAAGTTATCAAACTGTGCATACCCTTTGACCCAGCAGTGTTTCTACTGGGCCTATATCCCAAAGAGATCTTAGAGGAGGGAAAGGGCCCCACATGTGCAAGAATGTTTGTGGCAGCCCTTTTTGTAGTGGCTAGAAACTGGAAACTGAGTAGATGCCCATCAATTGGAGAGTGGCTGAATAAATTATGGTATATGAATGTTATGGAATATTATCGTTCTGTAAGAAACAACTAGCAGGATGATTTCAGAGAGGCCTGGATGCTCAGTGAAGTGAGCAGAACTAAGAGATCATTGTACATGGCAATAGTATGATTATATGACGATCAATTCTGATGGACATGACTCTTTTCCACCAATTAGATGTTTCAGGCCACTTCCAATGGTCTTGTGATTGAGAGAGCCATCTGCACCCAGAGAGAAGGCTGTGGGGACTGAATATGGATCATGAGATAATATTTTCACTCTTTTTAATTGTTGTTTGCTTGCATTTTATTTTCTTTCTCATTTTTTTTACCCTTTTGATCTGATTTTTCTTGTGTAGCATGATAATCATGGATATATGTATAGAAGAATTGCACGTTTAACATATATTGTATTAGTTGCCATCTAGGGGAAGGGGTGGGAGGAAGGGAGGGAAAAATTTTGGAATACAAGGTTTTTCAAGGGTGAATATTGAAAATTATCTATGCATGTGTTTTGAAAATAAAAAGCTTTAATTAAAAAAAAAAGAAAGAAAGAAAAGAAGGAACTGCCTGTGCAATTGGCTAATAGGATTTGGAGAAGAAAGAGGAAAGAACCCTTGAGACTAGGCTAACATCCTTATATTATATATGAGAAACTGAGGCCAAGAGAGATTGCATGACAGGGCTTTCCCCTTCCCATATTGGAACCATTACCATTATGTTATCTGTCCACAAAAGAACAGAGGTTAGAGCCTTTTTCATTTTACAATCTGTAAAAAGAAGGCTTTGAATAAGTCAGAACTTTTCCTTTCTCTAAACTATGAATAGGAAATCGGTCTAGACTAATTCCATATCTATGAGGTTCACTGAAGAATGGAAGAAATTATAAGGCAATTCTATAACATGGATTCCAAAGATGACACTGTAGTGAAGTCCTTAGTAACATAAATCATCCTTGTTCTCTTTACCCTGAGTTGAGGGAAAGAGTGGACACATTTTATCTTGGCCACTTCCTGTAACCATATCCTGGGTAGCATGTGATTCAGGAGCTCTTCTGTCTTCCAGGTAGTAAGGAATGAATTTAGAATTTTGTGTTTTTTTAGAGGTAAAAAGGCCTTAAATTCATCTAAATCCTAACTTTACAGATGAGGAAGTTAAGGCCAGAGAGGGAGTGGTGGTGGCCAAGGTAGCATCGGAGGTGGGATGGCTACATTTGAAGTCTAATTTCTGTAGAATCCAAAGCCAGTGCTCTTTCTACTATCCTTCATTACCTTTGATTCCATTTCTAGTAGTTTATGTTGAACTTAACAATAGCTCCAAATTTTTTATTTTTATTTTTTTATTAGAGATTTATGGAGAATTTTAGTCAAAAGTGAGATTCTTAGACTCACTACTGCTAAGTTAGGACTGGAAATTAAACTCATCCCTTCTGACTCCAGAATCAGAGCTCTCTTCTCTATTTCATATTGGGAAGTATCTTCAGGATCATCTTTAAAATACCTTGTGAAAACTCTCAGAGGAATCATATGATTGGCTTAAAGTATGGGTAGTCAGTAGCAAAGCAAAGGTTCTGATTCTTAATCTGATGCTCCTCACTACAGAATGCTAATCTCTCCAAAAGACTGTGTTTCTCTCGTTGCTTTCAATTATGTTTCTTGGACAGGTGTACATTTCTTATTTGGCTGCTATTTCACTTGCCCCTTGGCCCAACTCAGTTCTGGCCAGGAGTACCCCTTTTTTACCAGAGTAATTCTTCTATTGCTTATTGTCTTTCCCCAATGTCCCAAATGGATAGTGATGAGCTTTCTGCCCTTAGCAAGGCTAATCCTTAAGTCATCATCTGTACTATATCTTGGGGTGATGATTTCTCCAAATTTTGTTCTTTTGTTTAAATACTTTTTAAGAAATCTATTTCATCTATATGGATCTTCTTTCCACCAATACAGATTGCCTCTCCTCCACTCTTTTGTCCTTTCATGAATTAATGTAGCCAAAAATATTTATCTGGTAGCTGGCCCATGTGATGATGTACCTCAATATTAAACAAAGTTGATTGTGGGGTGATTGCCAGTTTTTTGCCTTTTAACCATGCCCATGCTTAACCATTTTTATGT
This sequence comes from Myrmecobius fasciatus, assembly GCA_023553655.1. Lineage (NCBI taxonomy): Eukaryota > Metazoa > Chordata > Mammalia > Dasyuromorphia > Myrmecobiidae > Myrmecobius > Myrmecobius fasciatus. Next base: position 212,990 of record JAJPUD010001116.1, on the reverse strand, counting down.
GATAGGACCTGCTAGAACTTGGGCTCTGCTGGCATAGTCGTTAAGAAGAACTCAGAGCTTATTTAGAGAAATGTAAATTAAGACAACTCTGAGATACCATTACACCCCTCTCAGATTGGTTAAGATGATAGAAAAAGATAATGATAAATGTTGGAGGGGATGACAGAGTTGGGAACTGATCCAACCATTCTGGAGAGCAATTTGGAACTATGACCAAAGGGCTATCAAACTGCGCATACTCTTTGATCCAGCACTGTCTCTATTGGGTCTTTATCCCAAAGATATCATAAAAAGGGGAAAAGGACCCACATGTGCAAAAATGTTTTTAGCAGTCCTTTTTGTAATGGCAAATAATTAGAAAACGAGTGGATGCCCATCAGTTGGAGAATGATTGAAAAAAAGTTGTGATATGTGAATGTTAAGGAATATTACTATTCTATAAGAAACAATCAGCAGGATGATTTCAGAAAAGCTGGAGAGATTTCCATGAACTTATACTAAGTGAAGTGAATAGAACCAAAAGAACATTGTACACAGTAACAACAAGATTATGGGATGATCAACTCTGATGAATGTGGGTCTTTTCAACAATGAGGTGAATCAGGTCAATTCCAATAGACCTGATGGATCCAATAGACCAAAAGATGAAGAAAGCCATTTGTATTCAGAGAGAGGACCATGGGGACTGAATGTGATCACAACATAATATTTTTACCTTTTTGTTGTTGTTGCTTGTTTTTTTCCCCATTTTCCCCATTTTGATCTGATTTTTCTTGTGCAGCATGATAAATGTGGAAATATGTATAGAAAAAAAAAAGAACCCAGAGCTGTTCAAAAAATGTATGGGATGCCTTCACAGGTAATAAGTTCTCCATCATTAGATGTTTTCAAGCAAAAATCAAATAACTTCTTTCAGAAGTATTATGGAAGGGATTCTTGTTCTGGGATGACTTCATGAATCTCAGCTTCTAGATTTTATGATCAAATGAAGTCTCTAAATCAACATAGTAAAGAGCAAATGTTAGAAACAGTACAGCTTCCTCTAAAGTCTTTTTGTCTGCCCATTACTTGTTTCTGCAGAATGTCTACTTGAAAGTCACTTCTAAAATAACTGATGGAGTCTGAATGAGATAGAACTATACTATTTTCACTATTTTTAGTAGTTTTTTCTTTTGCTTTGTCCTTTCACAAGAGTAGTATGAAAATATGTTTTATATGATTTGCAAATATATAACCTATGTAAAATTGCTTACTGTTTTAGGGAAGGAGATAGGGAGGGAGAAAATTTAGAACTCAAAATTTTATTTTAAAAAAGTCACTTTTAACAAAGCCTTGTGATAACCTTCTTAGTGGGTAACTTTCTACCTGTCTCATGGTTTCCGTTACATTTTTGGACAGCTCAAATTGTGAGGATCTTTTCTCCAATATTGAGCCAGAATGTGCTCCTCTGTGATTTGCAAACAAAACAAGTCTACTCTTGCACATGATGGCTCTTCAAATATTTGAATATATCTATATATCTATATATTCATATATATATATATACATATATATCAGCAAGCAATCTAATATACATTATACATGTACAATCATTTTTAAATATATTTCCATGTTAGTTATATTGGGAAAAAATAGAACAAAAGGGAAAAAACTATTAGAAAGAAAAAAAAGCAAAACAAAAAACTAGTGAAAATAGTGTGCTTAGATCCACATTCAATCTCCATAATTCCCTCTTTGGATATGGTTGGCATTTTCTACCCCAAGTTTACTGAAAAAGGGAAGGGTAGATGGAGGGAGGTGGGGGTCAGAAGCAAAACACTGATGAGGAGGAAAGGGGGAAAGAAAAAAGAGAAAAGTATAACGGGAAAAATAGGATGGTGAGAAATAAGTAAATAATTTTAACTGTGAATGGGAATGGGATGAACTCTCCCATAAAACATAAGCAGATAGCAAACTGGATTAAAAAACAGAATGCTACAATATGTTGTTTACAAGAAATATATTTGAAGCAGAGTAAAGGTAAAAGGCTGGAGCAGAATCTATTATGCTTCAACTGAATACTTTCAGTTTGTTTAAAAACAAACAAGCAAACAAACCAGGGGTAGGGATCCTGATCTCAGATCAAGCAAAAAAAAAAAAAATCTAATTAAAAGAGATAAGAAAGGTAATTACATCTTGCTAAAGGGTACATAGATAATGAAGTAATATCAATACTAAACATATATTCACCAAGAGATATAGTATCCAAATTCCTAGAGAAGTTAAAAGAGTTGCAAGAAGAAACAGACAGCAAGTCTACTAGTGGGGAATCTCAACCTTTCTCTGTCAAAACTAGACAAATTGAGTCACAAAATAAACAAGAATGAAGTTAAGGAGGTAAATAGAATTTTAGAAAAGTTAGGTATGATAGATTTTTGGAGAAAATTGAATGGGGACAGAATGGAATATATTTTTTTTCTCAATGGTACATGGAACCTACGCAAAAACTGACCATGTATTAGGACATAAATCCTCAAAATCAAATGCAAAAAGGCAGAAATAGTAAATGCATCTCTTTCAGATCATGATGCAATGAAAATTACATATAATAAAGGGCCGAGGAAAAATAGACCAAAAATTAGTTGGAAACTAAATAATCTAATCTTAAAGAATGAGAAACAATTAATAATTTTATCCAAGATAATGACAATAATGAGGCAACATACCAAAAAACTGTAGCCAAAGTAGTTCTTAGGGGAAATTTTATATCTCTAGATATTTACTTAATAAAATAGAGAAAGAAAAGACCAATGAATTGGGTATACAACTAAAAAAGCTAGAAAAAGAACAAATTAGCTCCCTCCCAATTAAATACCAAATTTGAAATTATGAAAATAAGAGAGATTAATAAAATTGAAGGTAAGAAAACTATTGAACTAAAAAACAAAACTAAGGGGCAGCTAGGTGGTGCAGTGGATAGAGTATCAGCGCTGAAGTCAGGAGGACCTGAGTTCAAATTTGATCTTAGACACTTAACACTTCCTAGCTGGGTGACCCTGGACAAGTCACTTAACCCCAATTGCCTCAACAAAAACAAAACAAAAACAACAACAACAACAACAACGAGTTGGTTTTATGAAAAAACTAATAAAATAGACAAACTTTTATTTAATTTGATTAGAAAAAGGAAAGAAGAAAATCAAATTGTTCTTGTGCAGTAAGATAACTGTATAGATATGTATATATATATTGGATTCGTCATATAACATAACATGTAGCATGTATTAGATTACCTGTCATCTAGGGGTGGGGGGTGGGGGGAAGGAGGGGAAAAGCTTGGAACAAAAAAAAAAGTTTTGCAAAGGTCAATGTAGAAAAATCACTCATATGTTTTGTAAATAAAAAGCTTTTAATAAAAAAAAAGAAAAGAAAAAAAGCAGTCATAAATTTAGGAACTTTTGGCCAGTTCCCATACTCAGAATTTAAAAATATATGTAGCCAAATTAAAAAAAAAGAAAGAAAATCAAATTGCCAGTATCAAAAATGAAAAAGTGAATTTACCACCAATGAAGAGGAAATTAAAGCAATAATTAGGATCTATTTTGCCCAACTGTATGCCAATAAATCTGATCATCTAAATGAATGAATGAATACTTTAAAAAATATACATTTCTCAGATTAACAGAAGAGAAAATAAACTACTTAAATAGTTCTATTAAAAAAAAAAGAAAAGAAAGAAAAGAAAAGAAATGAAACTGAACAAGTTATTAATCAACTCCCAAGAAAAAATCTCCAGGGCTAGTTAGATTTACAAGTGAATTCTACAAAACATTCAAAAGACAATTAATTCCAATATTATACAAACTATTTGGGGAAATGGGGAAAGATGGAGTTCTAGCAAATTCCTCTTATGATACAGATATGGTGCTGATACATAAACCAGGTAGGATCAAAACAGAAAGAAAATTATAGACCAATTTCCATAATGAATATTGATGCAAAAAATGTTAAATAAAATGTTCGCAGAGATTACAGCAACTTATCATCAAGATAATATACCACGGCTAAATAGGATTTATACCAAGAATGCAGGTCTGGTTCAATCTTAAGAAAATTATTGGAATAGTTGACTGTCTCAATAATCAAACTAACAGACATCATATAATTATATCAACAAATGCAGAAAAGTCATTTGATAAAATCCAACACCTATTCCTATTAAAAACACTAGAGAACGTAGGAATAAATGGAGTTTTCCTTAAAATGATCAGTAGCATCTATCTAAAACCATCAGCAAGCATCATATATAATAGGGATAACCTAAAGCATTCCCAATAAGAACAGGGGTGAAACAAGTTTGCCCACTATCACCATTACTATTCAATATTGTCAGAAATGTTAGCTTTAGCAATAAGAGAAGAAAAAGAAATTAAAGGGATTAGAGTAGGTAATATGAAAACAAAATTATCACTCTTTTCAGATGATATGATGATATACCTAGAGAATCAACTAAAAACTACTGGAAACAATGAACAACTTTAACAAAGTTGCAGCATACAAAATAAATTCACATAAATCATATGTTACCAACAAAGTCCAGGAGTAAGAAATACAAAGGGAAATTCCATTTAAAATAACTCTAGATGATATAAAATATTTTGGAGTCTATCTGCCAAGACAAAGCCAGGAACTATATGAACACAATTACAAAATAGTTTCCACACAAATAAAGGTAGTTCTAAACAATTGGAAGAATATCAAGTACTCATGGATATGCCAAGCTAATACAATAAAAATGACAATTCTACCTAAATGAATCTACTTATTCAGTGCCATACCAATCAAACTGTCAACAAATTACTTTACAGAGCTAGAAAAAATAATAAAATTTGTCTGGAAGAACAAAAGATCAAGAATTTCAAGGGAATTAATGAAAGAATGCAAATGAATGTGGCCTAGCTGTACCAGAGCTAAAACTATATTATTAAGCAGTTGTCATCAAAACTATTTGGTACCGGCTGAGAAATAGAATACTGGATCAGTGAAATAGGTTAGATTCACAAGACACTACAGTCAATGACTATAGTAATCTAGTATTTGATAAACTGAAAGACTCCAGCTTCTGGGATAAGAACTCGCTATTCTGGGATAAGCTGGGAAAACTGGATAATAGTATGGCAGAAATTTATACACATAACTTATTTAGTCATTCTCCAATTGATGGGCATCCATTCAATTTCCAATTCCTTGCCACCACAAAAAAGAGCTGATACAAACATTTTTGCAAGTGTGGATTAACTGTCTCTTAATAGTTACATAACTATGAATGAACCTTTCTCAGCCTCTATTTCCTCATTTGCAATAATTCCCATTTTAAGAGTTTTTTAAAGAATTAACAAAATATATTCCTCAGATCAAACTAGTGGAGCAGATAATACAAATTCGTTTTATAGGAACAAATGCTTAGAAAGGTGAAATAGTTTGCCTTAAGACATTGCCTATATTTTTCAGAACTTGGATTCACATTATTTACTTGGATTTACAGGTCTTCCCTGTAGGACAGCTGGATGGATTGAGTGTCTGGCCTAGAGATAGGAACATTTGAGTTCAAATTTGACCTCAGATATTTGCTAGCAATGTGACCCTGGGCAAATCACTTCAGTGTGCTTGCTGCCTCAATTCCTCATCTGTAAAATGAGCTGAAGAGGGAAATGACAAAGCACTCTAGCATCTCTATCAAGAAAATGCCACTGAACAACAACTCTACTCTAAACCCCAGCAATTTTTTTCTCATTTGTTTCAGTGTGTTTGTCCTGGCCATCATCCTAGGATGGCTTCATCCCTAGGATGTACTCCTTCTTGTATCTAGAGTCCTATTTCATAGAATTCCTCACTTCCAAGAGACAACTCAAGGATGACTTTCTATGCAAAACTTTTCCTGATTCCCTCAACTATTGTTGACCTCTTTAACTACTTTTTGTTTATTTTGTATTTATATATATGTTATACATACATACATATATATAACACATATATATGTTTTTCCTGATAGGACACAAGGTTCTTGAGATCAGGGATTGTTCCATTCTATTTATTTATTTTGTCTTGGTAGACCCACCTAGAAAGTGTTTAATAAATATGAGTTGACTGATCTTTACTAAATCATGCTAAAATTAGATGATCTCTATGGAGATTATATTTTGGAATTTCATGAGCTCCCCATCTAGCAGCCCCCATCCAATATCTCATGGTCCCTTTTAAATGATATGTTGGTTCCTATCCAATAACTATTTTGCTTGTTCAGGTCTTTGCTACCTAAACTCATAAGATTCTTAGTAAGTTTGGATGCCAAAAATTCACATTTACAAAGGGTATAATCTCTAAGAGGATTAATCTCCACAGTATACCACATTCCTCATATCCAATTACTCACTCCTTCAACAAATATTTATGGAGCACTATAATGAAAAGCCCATAGTTATGAATATGGTGCTAGTGAAAGATAATCCATTCTCTGAGAACCAACCAGCTAAGAACAGAGAGGCTAACAGCCAGTATACTGGTTACTAAGTGATAAAATCTTGGTCATGACAACCCAAGAAATAAAAATTCAAAATAGTCCTTAATCCTGTGTGGTTCCTCAGCAATGCTGAGAGTAAAATGAATGATGGAAAGAATTGTGGGATTATAGAGCCAAGGCTGGAAGAGTATTTAAGAGGTTACATGGCCTAATGCCATGATTTTACATTAAAAAATTAATATTTTATTTTTCCCCAATTAGTTGTAAAAAAAACATTTTTAACATTAATTTTTAAAAAAGTTTTGAGTTTTAAATTCTCTCCCTCCTCTCCTTCTTTCCCTTCTCCCATTATTTTACATTTTAAGTGATATAAAAATGAAGGCTCAGTTAGGTTATCAGGATTAAAACTCAGTTCTTAGGGTTCCAAATTTCTGTTGCACTATTCTGCTTCCTAGGAACAGGATTGAAGTGTTAGGAATTTAATAGTTCTTAAACATCTATAAATGTTAACTATACACAGTCTTAATTGTGGGGTTTTTATCCTATAATAAATGAATTAAAATTATTGGAAGAACTGAACCACGCGAATATTTGTACTTCCATAATAAAACCCAAGGCAAAAGCAAATTGTAGCTAAATAGGAGAAATAGCTCCTTTGTTTCTCCTTAAAGAGGAAAACAAAGGAATTTATGGAGTTAATTTCATCATGGGCCACTAGCAATAAGAAATATTTCATGGGACACTGGATCGTATTGTGTTGAAGTGCTCATAATGACCATAAGAAAGACCACTGTGGAGAAGTTGCAGTTTATGTACCATCATAAGAAGAAGAAATTAAAGAAGTAAAGAGATACTATTGAAAACCTTATTACATCATCCAAATCAAGTCAAAATATATTTTGACACCTATTTCAATACAACCCTCCACAACATAGAGCAGGATAGTGAATAATATGTTGGAAAATATAATTCAGGATTGGAAAACAAAAGATGCCAAAGGCTTTAATTTAATTAGAAGTTCAATTATACTTACTTATACATTTAGGGTAGCTAGATGGACTATTTGCCTCAGTTTCCTCATCTCTAAAATGAGCTGAAAAAGGAAATGGCAAACCACTCCAGTATCTTTGCCAAACAAGACCAAATGGGGTCACAAAGTGTCAGACACACTTGGATAAGCAACACATACATATATCTGAATGCTTTCTTCCAAAAGAAGGGAAGAAGGCATTTGAGATGGCAAGCACCAAACATCACAAAAAATTTGATCATAGCTTAATAGATGGGATGTGACTAGTTGCTGATGGTGGAGTAATTAGAATCAGCTGTCTGAGTAGAATTTATGGTAAAGGTAAAAATCAACATCGTATTAGAAGAGAGCATAAAGATGAAGGTATTTCATACAAACATTAAAACAAAATATTCAAATGATGATAAAAAGTAATTTTAAAAAGTCTATCAAATCTTGATTTATTTATTTTTTTAATTTTAGAGCAGATAGGAAGGAGAGAAGATTGATTTTGGATAATAGAAAAATCCTGATTATCAATATATTCCACAGAATTTTAACCAACATGAAATGATCATTACAACTAGGAAGTCACTAGAACCCCGAAACTGCCCAATCCAATTTTTTTCTTGACTGGTAATGATATTTGACAATAAGAGATTGCAGCCAAGGACAATAATCTACTATTTTAGCATATATACACATTTGCAAAACTTTGCAGAGATGTACTGCAGAAGACTATGAACCTAATTGCTCTATAAAGCAACAAAAATAGCAGTTAAAATTAAAAAGAACCTTATCATCAGAAGAGAAGTCATAGATGAAATTTATGTAACAAAAAATAGACATAAAATGTAATTTTCCCTTTCTACCTAATACACTATCACTATTTTTCTACCTAATACACTAATACACTAATTTTTATCATCAGGCATTATCCTAGGTTAAAATGTCAGGGATTCTTATTTGTACATACAGAATATTTATCTCTTTACCTGAGTCACATGTCTGCTAAGACTGGCTCCTATTACTGGCATTTACATGCTGTCACAATTGGACTTTGCTCTATCTTAAAGGACCGATTTCACATTACTCTCACTCAAATGTCCTGTAATACAGCTAACCTTTGTCCTCCATACATAACATTCCAACTACCATAGTTTGTTCTCCATTCCTGAAATGCTCTCTCATTGCTTGACTAAAGGTCTCTTGAAACCCTGCAAGACTGTGACAGACCCTACAACTTTGGCCAATATTTTGATCTAAAGACTAGTGATTGCTATTACCAGAAGGAAGAGGAAGAACTGAAATCTCTGAAGCCCTAAGGGTTAAACATGGCTAGCTTACTATGTTTCCACAATAAATGATCCATCACAGGTGACAAAGTGTGAAAGCAAGGGAACTGCAGTGAGAGTTTGCTACTATCTTTGTGCCCAAGTGACTTCAACTTTGGAGACCACCAAAAGAAGGAGAATGTTAAGTTTCTCTGGGGTATGAGGAGATGAAGATAATGGAGTGCTGTTGGAATGGCTGCAGCCATTATCCCCAACAAAGGGTGAGATATTCAGGAAAGGACTTATTGAAGCTGAACAAGTCAGGGCCACTTGGAACGGAAGAAAAGAGAATGTAGCTACCTTTGCCTTGAATTACAGTAGTAACATTCCTTTTCCCCTTCCTTCTAGGGAAAGCATGTGTCAGTTCCAAAATTTATCAGTTTTTTGGTTTTTTTTAAATAATAGCTTTTTATTTTTCAAAATACTTGCAAAGAGTTTTCAACATTCACTCTTGCAAAACCTTGTGTTCCATAATTTTCTCCCCCTCCCATCTCCTCCTTCCACTTTCTCCTAAACTGCAAGTAATCCAGTATAGGTTAAATATATGCAATTCTTCTAAATGTATTTCCACATTTATCATGCTGCACAAGAAAAATCAGATCAAAATGGCAAAAAAAAAAAAAAAAAAAAAGAAAAGAAAAGAAAAGAAAAAAAGCAAGCAAGCAAACAAGCAACAAAAGTGAAAATACTGTGTTGTGATCCACATTCAGTCCCCAAAGCCCTCTCTCTGAATGCAGATGGTTCTCTCCATCATAAATCTATTGGAATTAGCCTGAATCACCTCGGTGTTGAAAAGAGCCACGTCCATTATAGTTGATCATCACATATTCTTGTTACTGTGAACAATGTTCTTTTGGTTCTACTCACTTCACTTAGCATCAGTTCATGTAAGTTTCTCTAGGCCTTTCCGAAATCATCTTGTTGATCATTTCTTACAGAACAATAATATTCCATAATATGAATATAACCATAACTTATTCAGCCATTCCCCAGCTGATGGGCATCCACTCAGTTTCCATTTCCTTGCCACTAAAAAAAGAGCTGTATAGGTTTCTTTATATTCTATTTTACACTACTGTTTACTTAGTCTGTAAAGTCAATAATAAGATACACTGTGGTTAACCTAATTCATTAATAATCTATATATTTCATTTGCTTATAGAAAGCTAGGTGAGAAGCTATGATGGATTAAAAATAAAAAAAAATATTTTTCTAATTGTTTAATTTTATCTATGGCATCAAAAGAAACCAGAAAGGGTTTTTTTTTTTTATGTACTATTTAAGTTTCCCTATAGCAGAGAATAGATTAAATGAATCAGTTCTAAAAAGAATATTTGAAATTGAATGGATTCGAGGAGCTCTGTTGGAAAAAGATTTTAGGAAGTAGAAATCTAGAGTCACTCTAGTGAAGGCAGTGGCCTGAAGCAATTCTTTCCCTCTTTGTTCTCCTCAGAAATACTTTAAAAGGGTTGTATACTGTATACTTCCTTCCTTTCTCTCAGAGAGGATTGAAGGTTAATGTCACTTTCCTTAGAAGACCCAGAGGGCAAAGTATTACCTAGTGCTTTTCTAGTCCAACAATCATATATTCCTTAAGCCTCAATTACAGTTGTGTGTGTGTGTGTGTGTGTGTGTGTGTGAGAGAGAGAGAGAGAGAGAGAGAGAGAGAGAGAGAGACAGAGACAGAGACAGAGACAGAGACAGAGACAGACAGACACACACAAATCTATCCATCCATCTCTCAATAGATTCAGGGTAACTTTAGATCAGGGTAACTTTTTTATGTCGTGGACCCATTGGAAATTTGGTGAAGCTTATGAACCCTTTTTTCAAAATAATGTTTTTTAAATGGTTTTTAATCATTTTTAATGGTTTAAGTGATTTTTAAAAATCATAATTGAAGGAAATGCTTCCTTTCAGTTAGAAATTAAATAAAGAAAATTAAGATGTCATTTTCCCCCATTCAAGTTCATAGTCCCCTTGAAATTTATTCCTGAATTCCAGGTTAAGAATCCCTTCTTTAGAGACACAAAGAGATATGAACCATTTAGTAGACACTTATTATATGTCAGGCCCTGTAGGTATAAACAGACTCTGCTCCCAAAGAACTTAAATTCTGCTGGAGGAAAATGATTCCTAAAGGAGAATTTGAAATTGGGAGTAGCCTGCATGGTTGGTTATTGATTGAACCATGAGCTTGAGCCCTTTACAGAAGCAGAAAGTTCATTTATCTGAGTTCTGGGTAGTTCCTGGGGCTGAGGCACTAGCCAAAGCTCTAGGAGTTGGGGACTGGGAAGGGCTTGATGCAGAAGTGCTTGGGCTGAGATTTCAGTAAAGCCAAGAATTCTAAAAGGCAGAGGTATTTCAGCTGCGTGAGGCTAATTCTGAGGGTTAAAAAGGTGAGCAGGCTCTGCTGCCCATTCATTCCCAAGCATTTAACTTAGCAGCTAATGCTCTCTAAATGAATGTTTCTGAATAGTTATGTGGTAATTATTACCCCCATGCCACTAAACTTTGGGCACAAAACCAAAGTCGAATCCATGCACATTCTGGTGAGATTCACTGAAGAATGAATTTTGTAAAGATAAATTTTACAGCTAGCTAAATCTCAGATCGATATTTGGAGTGTGAATGTAGCTCTTGGCACCTTGGTTGCATTCTGGATGTACACAAGCTTCTCTTGTAAGTTTTTTACTGATACAAACACCAGTATCTGTGTGAGGGACTGTATTTAAGACTGCATCGATCTTGTTTAAAAAGTGAGGAAAAAAACAATTGTGCTTTTGACAATGTGGCCTTATTGGGAAGGTCTCTCTGTCTTCAAGTGTTTTCCAAAATGTATCAGAGCAGATTCAATCATTCTAGAAAATGATTTGGAATTATACCTGAAAGTCACTAACTTATACATGACCTTTGATCAAGTCATACCAGTCCTGGCCTTATACCCCATTTAAAGGAATCAGATAATACGGAGGGAAAGGGGTCCTTTCCCCACATAAAAAATATTCATAACATACTTCTCCTCCCCTTTTTTGATAGCAGGTAACTGAAAAAGAGGATGCTCATTGTTTGGGGAGTGGCTAAACAAATTAAAGAATGTGATGTAATGAAATAGTATAATGTTATAAGAAATAACAAAAATGGATGAATTCAGAGAAAGCTGGGAAGACCTGGAAGTTATGCCATAAAATAAGTAGGATCAGGAAAACAGTTTATCCAATGATTATATTATACAAATGTGAAAGACTTAATGTGTGTGGTCAATGTGATGACCAATTATGACTTCAGAAGATTGATGATGAAACATGTTTCCTTCCTAATGATGGAAAGGTGAAGAACTGTATTGAGCTGGACATTTTTACACAGAACCAATATGACATGTATTTGTTTTGCTTATTACAAAGGAGAACATTTATTTGGGGAAGGAAAATGGGGGGAATAGTAGTAGTGAAGTAAAAGTATAATTATTGTCCTTTGTGCTGGAAGAAGACCAAAATGACATCACCACGTTAGGGTTAAGGTACAGGGTATTCGACTGTGACTGATCAGACCAATATGAACTTGAAAGGCTCTACCAAAGGTTGGACACAAATAGTCCATAAAGACATCTGGAATGGAGATGCCTTTAAATTTGTGAATTTCATGTTTCTTTTAAGCTACTACAATTCTGCTTTGCTCATAAAGATAGAGAAGAGAAAAAAAGAAAAAAACATCAGCAAGACACTGAAAAAAATACATAGAAGAGAAAGAAGTTCAGAAGAGAGACATGTACAGGAAGGGCAATGCTGATACTATGTGGTTAAATTTTGCATATGCTTTAAGAAATCTTTCTGGTAGATTCACAGTTTCATATGTGGTCTCTTTCCTGTCTTTTTTTGGAATGTACAAATATTTGTTATGGTTAATGATTCCCAAGTTCATAATAAAATTTATTTTAAAAGTTTTTCTGGAGCTAATTTGTCCAAGTGTGTGAATTATTTTTCTGAAAACTAAGTGTCCAGAGTGCACTAGGTTAGCTTGTGCACAGTCCTTTCTATACTCAATTGTTCTGTGACCCTCATTGTCTTCAGATGTAGATACTTGAGGGGACAAAGAGTAAAGAGATGTATAGTCAGTGAAATGGAGAGATTGGTTATCTGCAGATGGGCAGTGTGTCAGCTTGGATGTGAATAATGGCCCATCAGTCACTGAATAAGCATGCATTAAATGTATTATAGTCCCTGCTCTTAAGGGTTTCTCAGCTTAATGGGGTAGACAAACACGAAAAAGACTATGTCCAAAAAGCCTTCTTGTTGTCCGACTCTTGGTGACCCCGTTTGGAGTTTTCTTGACAAAGACACTGGAATGGTTGATCATTTCCTTCTCCAGCTCGATTTACAGATGCCCCCAAATGATATGCATAGGATAAATCGGAGATAATCAATAGAGGAAAGGCAGTACAAAAGTTTGTACAAGTTAAAAAAAACCAAACTTGTCGCACTTTTGAGAAGCAAATTTATTCATCTGTAAGCATCTTTTAATACACAAGCAAAAAGTATTACCACTAACTAAACTTACTTAACATTTTTCTCCTACTTAGGAAGAAATGAAGGGGGTTTCTCTGGCAGTTACTGTAACAAAAACAAAAGCTAGATGGGACGTTTTCCTTCTTCCAGTGGTGGTGCAAGTTGGACTGCCCTTCTTGACCCGCCTCCCCTGGCCTTCCCTCCCCTCCCCCGCCCTGCTTCGGCCCCTCCTCCACCGCCCTGCCCCAGCTTCCCTGGAGTGGGTCCGCGGAAAAGGCGGGGCGGGGCGGTGGAGCCGGGCCAGGCCCAGCTCGCTCTCACTTCCCCTTCCAGGCCCGCCTGCCCGCGTCCTGCTGCTTTCTTCCGTCTGTCCTAGACTCCGTGGCCGAGTCGTGACCCTCGCCTTGGGGGTCTGGGAAGCTTGGTGAGTGTGGAGGGCCCGGGGTGAGGGGTGGGGGGCGTCTCAGCCTGGCCTGGGCTGGAGTTGGGGGTGGGGAGAAGTTCTAGGGTTCCCCCTTTCAGTTCCTAATCTTTCCTGGCTTTCCCGTTCTTCCCCCCTCAGACCCCCTCTGCTTTTCTTCTCCCCTCTAGCTTTCCTCTAACTTCCTCACCTTTTTTCTTTCTCCTTCTCCCTTTCCTCCTCCCTTTTACTCCTCCCCCCTTTCCTTCAACTTTCCCTTCCTCTTTCCCTTTTCTCCTCCCTCCCACTCCTCCACCCCTCTCCGCCCCCGAGTTTGGGATGTAAGGAAAGGAAAATAGCCTAAGGGAGTCAAGTGGGCCGGAATGCTATACTTTTGAAAGGGCAAGTACGTGCTAGAATTTAAGAAAGTTAAGAAAAGTTTTCCGAAGCTTCTCTCTAAGGAAATAACCGGATCCTTCCCCACCCCACACCCTCAAGATATATCCAGGACAAAAAGAAAGCCTCAGTTTGGGGGATCAATTCCCTTCCACTTTTACAAGTTAACACTTTCCACGAGCCAGACCCTAGGGCGTAGGAGGACAGAATTTAAGTAGTTTTTGCATTCACGTTCTTACTTTCTTTAAAACAAACAAAAAAGGTTTTTTAAAATTTGTTTACAGTTCTGTACTTGATGACAAATGCCACCAGATTTGAGCGCGATGGTACACATCTGTGATCCTTGGTACTGGAGGCTGGCTGTTAGAGCTAAAGGTGTTAATTTTAGGTCTCTGTACCAGGGTGGCGAACTCTCTGACGTCTGAGACGAGAGTCACCAGTTTGCATAAGAAGGGACTGTTTTGCCCAGGTTTGAAAATTGCTGTTGTACTTCCTGTCTGGACGAGAGAGTGCTTCCCCTCCTTCCCCCTCCCAACCCCCCTTTTAGCTAGAGGATTAAGTGTTCATGTCTGGGCTTTGCCAATATAAATAGCTGAAGAAATATTCAGTGTTCATGACGAAGCTTTGTCAATATAATAAAAAATACAACACTACAAAATTTTATAGATTTAGTCCTAGGCCAATCAAACTATCAAAGGAACATTTTGTTAAACTATATAGTAACAATTAAAAAAAAAACATGATATGGAAAATCATGATAAATAATGGAAAAAGGTAATGTGCAGACCTCAGTCTGTATAATGAAGCAGTAATCATTAAAACTACTTGAATAAATGAAAAAAAATAAGTATTTACCATTTGCAGAATACTATGCTGAACACTGGGGAGGCAATTTGGTACTGTTTAATAAACAGAAAAGTAAATCAATGGAAGAGGCTAGACAAGGAAAAATCAGAATCATCTGAACTCAGTAATTCTGAAAACATAAATTACCTAGGAAAGAACTGTTCCATTGTTGTCTTGGTACACAGAAGGCCACATTCTTGTTTGCCAGTAGGCTCTTTAGAGTTTATAGCAAACAGTTGTGTAACTGGGGGAAAACTTTCCTTTTGAAGTGAATTCCAAAGCAGTTATAGAAATTGATATGAGTTTTGTATTTCCAGGAGGGTAGTTGTTTTAAAGGAGGAGCTTGCAGACTTTAGTAGATTTGAAACTAAAAAGAGAGATTTTAGGGATCTTAGAAAATATTTCTATGTATTGTGCTATTTCAGGTTAGGCTGTGTTTGGCATGTAGAATATAAATTGTTACATTTACATTTGATTAAGCAATTAATATAGATTTAGAATTTTCCCACAATATCAGTGCTCAGCATGGTGCCTTTTCCATAGTAGGTGCACCACAAGTGTTTATTGAATTGAATTTCCTTAGCATGGTTTTATATTTACTGAGGTCAGTGTAGGGGTAGTGAGAGGAGCCCTGGATTTGGAATCAAAATAGCCAAGTTTGAGACTAGTCTGCCATTTACTAGCTATGTCACCTTTGGCAAATCATTTTATATTTCTGGGCCTCAGTTTCCCCATAGATTAGATGATCTTCAGCATCTCTTTCAGCTGTATTTCTGACCTTCACTGTAATCTTTCCAAGGCCTAGGTTCAACATTATGGTTGAATTCTGAGGGCTTTTGGATAATGTCTGGTGGACCTGGCTAATGAGCCTATTTGGAAAGAAACACATTTATCATTGATTCAGAATGACACATGATCCAAGAATTTTGCATAGCTGATTTTCTGGGTCTTCATTTCAAATTAAATGGTGAAAGCTTAGTTTTAAAAATGGAAGCTCTCCAAAATTTCTTCTTCCTGGCAATCAGTAAACATTTATTAAGTACCTCTTAGTGTGCCAAGGACTGTGCTAAGTGCTGCAGATACTAAAAGGGGGCAAAAGACAGTTTTTGTCTTTCAGGAAGTTACAATCTCAAGTTTGTCTCTCAGGAGACAAAAAACAAACATCTATATACAAATCAACCTGTATACAGGATATTTAGGAAATAACAGAGGGAAGGTACCAGAATTAAGTAGAAGATGGAATTTTAGTGGGGACTTGAAGCCAGAGGCAGGTCAGGAGTCAGGAGTATTGGAGGTAGAGAGAAGGCCCTGGAGCTGAGAGATGAAGCATCTTGTTCATGGCACAGCTGCACCAATGTTGCTGGATGAAAGAGAAGACAGTAATCAATGATGTCAAAAGTCAAGAATGAGGATTGAGAAAAGGTCATGGAGTTTAGCAACTAAGATCATTGATAACTTTGGAGGAAATAGTTTTTTGGAATGATATAGTCTGAAGCCACATTATAAGGTGTTAAGAGATTGAGAGAAAAGTGAAGTTACTTGTATAGATGTACTTTTCTAGGAAATTAGTTACAAAGGGCAGAAGATATATAGAATGATATAGTTTAGATGGAATGATTAAGATTCTATGTCATTTATATGCCTTCCTTTTCATGAGAATGCATGTTTTTGAGGGTAAGGATTGTGTGTTAACTTTTTATCTTTATCAACTTCTTACCAGGAAGATGACTTTGTTATATAAAAAATATTTTAAAAATATTTGTTGAATTGGATTACATTTGTATTCATAAGGCTTTTCTGCCAAAGCTCTGGGTATGTGTTTGCAATAAAATACACCTAGAAAGGTGTAGTTGTCAAATTAAAATGAAGCTATTAACTAACTAAAATACAAAATTTAATATAAATTATAAATTAGAGTTTTACAAATGAGGAAACTAAAGTATGTAGAGGTGAATTGATTTGTGCAAGGTCACATGGGTAGTAAGTGACGGGAAGAATTTGAACCCAGCTCCTCTTGGCTCTTGATCATTGCTTTTCCCACCATACCACTCTGATTATCTGGACAAAACATGTCTCCTTTCTAAAATGATTGGGTGGGGATATATGTCGGAGGAGAGTGGAAATAGGAGATTTTCTTGAATGTTGTATTCCTTTCACAGCAATGCCCTGTGTTTTAGTTCTCTCATTTGATCAGCTTATGTTTACTGATTTCTCATGTTTCTCTCTATAGGTGACATTTTCAATCCTATCTTAATGAAGCTTTGAGTTCAATGAGGGTTTGATCTCCTTTCGAAGAAAGACATCCTTTTTAAATAAGCATGATTGCCAAAAGAGGGAAGGCTTTGTTTAAAACTACCTCGGGTTCAGGAAAACATGTGTTGATGAAGAATAAAGATGATAACTTGGGACAGAAATCCTATCTGCAGAAAAATATCAGCTCTGGACAAGAACTCTTCCGTCAACTCTTTAGGCAACTTCGATACCAAGATACTTCTGGGCCCCAAGAGGCCTTGGTCCGACTCCAAGAGCTTTCCAGATGGTGGCTGAGGCCAGATATCCACACAAAGGAAGAGATTCTGGAGCGATTGGTTCTGGAACAGTTCCTAACCATTCTGCCTGGGGACCTTCGGACCTGGGTTCTGCTTCATCACCCAGAGAATGGGAAGGAGGCAGTGGCTCTTGTGAAAGATCTTGAGAATCACTTCAGTGATCAAGAAAGGGAGGTGAGAAGGGGAGCTAAGTCCATGAGGAGGGGAAGAGGAGGGAGGTATATGGCAAGGCTCTATTTGATCCCCACCGTATCTGGTACCATCTGTTTTCCTGTCAGGGCCTGAGCCCTCAGGTCTTAGGAGTATGATGGAACTTGCCCTTCTTGCCAAAAAATGCCATATTGAAACAAAATTGATTTAGTTTCCATGCCATTGCTCACCTCAAGTAGCATTAGCAGTGAGGAAGCCTACAAGACTTAATGGAATCAAAGCTCACAATCAAAAACTGGGTTTTAGTTCCAGTTCCATCATATAGTGTGTGTGTGTGTGTGTGTGTGTGTGTGTATACACACACACATAACACACACCTCTTTTGATCCTCAGTTTCCTCTTATGTGGAATGAGGAGAATACCTTGACCACTTTCCTCAGGTTGTAAGGAAAGCCTTGGGTAAAATGCAAAGTGCAACAGAAAACTATTATCTATCTGGAAACACTTAGTTTGTTTGGGGAAAATAGAGCCCCATGAAAGTCTTTGTTATACTAAATAAATTACTCGATGTCCTAAGATTTGGGTTTCCACTCTGACCTGAAGCTTTGGTTTAATCTTCCCTATAAACCTTACCTTCCTTCATCTACCTCATAGGAACTGGCCTGGAGTCTCCATTCTGCCCTAATCCTCCTTTCCTAATGCTCTGAGTGATCTCTCTTCTGTGTCCATTCCAAAAGGTTCCCACTATTTCACTGCCATAACAGAACCCCCCAAACAGGATTCTATTGAAAATTTCAGACTCTGTTTCTGTTCCCTTCTGTGAATTAAAAAAAAAAAGTTTTAACTATACCTTCCCCCCCCACCCCCACCCCCTTTTTTTTTGCATCATTGCTGTCAACTGCTTCCCTCCATTTAAAAATTGAAAGAGCAGGGAAAATAAAAATCCTTAAAACAAATAAGCATAGTCAAGTAAAACACATCCATATACTGTTCATGTGCAGAAATGCAGTATTCATATCTCTGAACCCCAACCTCTTCATTTCTGCAAAGGATTAGGGAAGAAGCAAGCTGTTTTCTCTCACCTCTTTGAAATCAAGCTTGTTCTTTGTAATTTTGTCACATTCATTTTCTATTGTTTTGTAGTTATTCTTTCCATTATGTGATTGACCTTGCTTCTGTTCAACTTAATTCATTCTAGGTCAGTTCATAACTACCCAGGACTCTCTGAAATCATCTCTTTTGTCATTTCTTAAAAGTACAATAATACTCCATTACATTCATAGACTACAATATGTTTAGCCATTCTGCAGTTGATGAGACACTTTTTTTCTTTTTCCTTGTAATCTGCACTCTCCCCACACATAATCTCTTTTTGCCTTGGTGTCTTCATTTGTAAAATGGAGTTTAAAAAAACCTACTTCCTAGGGTTGTTGTGAATATAAAATGAGATAATTATAAAGTACATTGCAATGCTTAAAGCAGTATATAAAAGTACTAGCTATTGTCATATGCCCTGTTTATGAGAATAAGTTTTGTCCTTTCTTCTTTTCTACATTAATGTTTTGTTTTGTTGTTTTTTTACCCTTCTTTCCTTTCCCTTCAGACTCTCAGAAAAGAGCTAATCCATTCATAGGTCCTTGGTCTTATTTAACTCTCAATCTCTGAAGACATTTTAGTTTTGAAAGGGACACTTGTAGTCTTCTCAGTCTAATACAATATTAGCATTGTATTATACATTAACATATTATAACAATATATATGTGTGTGTATATTTTAGTATGTGTATGTATGTATCTTATGTCAGAAATGCTTTTCAGTCTTCTTTTCCATTAAAAGAACATCCCCTTTTCTTCCCTCCCCTCCCTTATTTTAGGTTAATTTCTTTTTTTTTTTTTTTTTTGTAAACCTGTATCTAGTGCCTTGTGGGATATTTTGTTTTAAAATCTCTCATTTATAAAAGATGTTGCCTGGTTTTGTATGATCCCGGTATGGTCTCTTGATTCTTAAGCTGATTCTTTCTGGCAGTATTTTTTTCTTTGACCAGGAAGCTCTGGATTTTTACCATGATATTTCCTGTGATTTCCTTTTGGTTTATTTTTTAAGAAGTAGTACATGAATTTTTTTTCTGTCTTTACTTTGCTCTTAAGTTCTGCTAGATCAGGGTAGTTTTCATTTATGATTCCCTAAAATAGCATAATAGTATTCAAGGTTTTATTTGAAAATCATGACTTTCATTGTGATTTTTAAATTAGCTAATCTTAACTTGTTTTCTAGGTTAGCCATAAGAGTTTCTGTTTTCTCAGAAAGAAAGCTTGATTAATGCAGGAGTTGGCAAAGTTTTTCGATAAAAGGCCAAATAGTAACTGTTTTAGATTTTGCAGGCCAAGAGACAAAACTGAGAACCTTACATGTGTACCTGTAAAACAAATTGTTTATTGATGAAATTCAAAATATAATTTTTTGTGATCTTGGGTCTACTGATGTGAAGAATGAACTTTTTTTTGGGGGGGGGGACTACATTTCACTTAAATGGGGTTCTATTAGTGTTGCCTATCAAACTCCATTGCAAATGTTCATCTGTTAATGCTGTTCTACAAGGAGATTTTACATACTTCGTCTTTGAAAATGTCTTCACACAGATAGATGCTGTCAAATATTGATATCAGTCTTTGAGCACTGGAAAGTATTTATAGAATTCTTTCATATTCTTCTTTTTATTTTACCTTTTAGCAAGTTATTAGTTTGCAGATTAATCACTTCTATTTGAAGGTTAGGTAGAAGCTCCTTAATTGCACAATTAAATTGATTTTGAAATATGGAAATTTCTTTTGCGTTGGAAATCATGGTCTAGAATACACTGCTAGAATTGTAGTTTGAATTCTGAGAATACTGGAAATACTGGCAATGGGGATCTTGCTTCTTATTTTAACTTTTGACAGTACTGGAAGTATATAAAATGGCTTGACATTACTTGTGATTCAAAGGGTTATTATTTGTCATAGAACTGACTTTACCGAGATTTCCTCCTACAGTAAAAGTTTTTCATACAAATGCTGTTTTGCTTTGTAATTTTAGCCTGAATTCATTAAGAAACATTATCAGATCTGGAAGTGATCACTTCAGTTTATAGTGCTTCCAGTCTTGGTCTCTGTTGAAACTGCCACTATATTGCAAAAATAGCTAAACATAAGTTTAGTGAATGATAAATGAAATCCAATATAATTTTATAGATACTGAAATTTGAATTTCAGAGAATTTTCATGTGAATTAAAAAAAAAAAAATCCTCCCAACTGTTTAGAAAACATTTAGAAAAACAGCCAGAGGCCCAACGGACATTAGTTTGTTTGCCGATTGGACTTTAAGACAGGAAAATGTGAGTTAAAACCCTGCCTCAAATGCTTACTAGTTATATGAATCTTGGTCTCTCCGGGCTTTAGTTTCCTCATCTGTAAAATGAGATGTTAGACTTGATGACTTGTAAAATCCTTTTCAGTTCAAATTCTATGATCTTTATTTTATCAATGATCAAATTTTATGATCTTTAAGAACTGCTATGACCAAAAAAATTCATTCTCTGGTGACCTTTTGGTGATGGCTCTCCTTTTTTAATGAAGCTTGCCTGCAAGGGAAGACATAATCTATAGCTTCATCCAGACTGAAAATTTTTCCAATTTAGTAGCAAGAATTAAGAAACTCCCATCCCTTTCTTAGGAGTTCAGTGGATTTGGATTTTTGAGGCTTTAGTCTTACTATCTGCTCCTCTGTCCTTCCTGATACTTTCTCTCTCAGGGACTTTTATTTGTCTTAAACTAGTCTTGTTCAATTGCAAATTTGATTATTTTTTTGCCCTCTTGGATAGCATTCGTTTTCTATATTGTTTATGATTTTAATAGGTTTGTATCTATATTCTTACATTTATTTTTTAATTTAAAAATTATTTTAAAAATTTATCAAGCACTTTTTTCTTTCTCCCCCTTCCCCAAAAGAAAAAAACAAAATCCTAATAATATGCATAATCTAACCACAACAATCTTTTTTCTCAACTTTGTCAGAATGACCTAATGTGTTGGACAGTTCCTCCCTTCAAATATGCCTGTATCTTAACTACTTGTTTGAAAAATTTGGTGTCTTACTTTCCTCTCTAACTCCTGTTTTTCTTTTTATCCTAATGGGTGGTCTATAAATTCATTTTTTAAAACTCCCAATCCCTTAATATCTTAGAGCAGAATTAACACTTTTGACAGTATGGTAAAACATATGGGCCCCTTCTCAGAATAATATTTTTAAATATATAAAATAAAATACATAAAATTGCAATAGGAAACCAATCATATTAAAATACTTATGAAAGGGTGAAAAACAGATCTAATATGTGCCTGCTAGCCACGGAAAGGTTGCTACTTTCAATAAAGGGGAGACTAAATTTGTATTTTACTGGTGAAAAGATTCCTTTTTCCTGTATAAATTTGCTCCTTCTATGTAACTTAAAACTGCCTAGATATAGCAGACCCTGCAAAATATTTTAAATTTCTAACCAGACTACTTAATAAACAGAATTTTGGGGTATTTCTTTTGGCCTAGAAACACTGAAAAAATTATTGAGACACTTAGAGTAAGGGTGCCTTGAACCAAGAAAGTTAGGGAACCTTTGTCTATACCCCTGAGGAGTTGACATGTCAGTATCCTGACCCACACAGCTGGTAAGTGTCAGAAAGGTGGGATTTGAATCCAAGTGTTCCTCAGGACAATTTCCCATCAAATTATCAAAACCAAAGCTCCTTCTCTGTTGGTCTTTTCTTTTCTTCCTGCATTTTTGAGGCTCCTGTCCCTCCTGATACTTTTTTCCTCAGGGACTTCAGTCAACTTTTGCTCTCAACTTTATTTCTGTCAGTGGTAGCATTCTTATCTGAATTCAGCCTCCAAATTTTGGAGGCATCTTTGACTTTTCCCCAATAATAATCATAGCTGACATTTACCTCACAGTTATTATTCTGAATATATAAAGTAGTTTTCTCTAACCTTCCTTTCTCCCTTAGTGTGCTACCTTCCTTTCTTTCCATTCTTCTTTTAAGACTAGCAAAACATAAAAGATCATCTTCCTGGTTTTCTAATTAGGTTCTGTAACCCTTGATGATATCAGCATTCAAAGTTTAAAAAAAAAAGTGTATTCCATCATGTTAGACTATAAGGAATTTATTATTTTGTCCCTTGTCCATTCCTGTATACTTTTTTATATTTCTTTCAGCTTTTGTTTGAACTTGAGAGTTTTTATACAACTCTATCTTTTCTTCAGACATTTTTGGAAGATCTCTAAACCAGGACTTCTTAAACTTTTTCCACTTGTAACCACTTTTCTCCTGAGAAATTTTTATGTGACAATAGATATGTAGGTATATAAAGTAGGGTACAGATCAAACATTAACTAATAATCATAATTTCACAACTTCCTATATTGTCATGTGAGACCATATGGATTTATGATCTACAGTTTAAGAAGTTTTGCTCTAATCTATTAAAGATCTATTTTTTTCTTTTACTCTTTATGATTATGCTTAATTTTTCTGAGTAAGATATTCTTGGGTGTAAGCCTACATCTTTTACCATTTAGAAGATTGTATTCAAAATTCTCCTGTTCTTCATAGTGGTAGCTATTCAATTTTATGTGCTTTTAGCTGTAGGTCTTTATTATTTGAATTCTTTCTGCCTACTTTTAGTATTTTTTTTTCAATAACCTAGGAAGGAGGTTTGGCTTTTGGCTATAATGTTGCTGGGAGTTTTCATTTTGAAATTTTTTTATGAGGTGATCAATAGATTTCTGTTTCCAGTTTGCCCTCTGTTTCTAAGGGATCTGGACAATTTTCTTTAAAAATTTCATGAAATATGATGTCTAGGCTCTTTTTTTGTTCATGGCTTTCAGATAATCCAATTATTCTTTTTTAAAATTTAAAACTAAATCAAAATAAAAAGACAGAAAAAGAAATTTTAAAAAATTATAAAATAAAACATTGTAATTTGCCCTGCAGAACACCAGGGAGGATTCAAAATATTTCACAATAAATTTCTATTTCAAGAAAGTATTTATAATACTAGAAGAGATTATGTTCATGACTATCTAATTTTTTTTGCTTCCTTGTATGTTATTCCTTTGTTCTCTGAATGGACTTTTTACTTTATTCTTTTTACTCCCTTTCCTCTTTCCATCCCCCTTAAGCAGGTTATAGTTAACTATGGGTATAGTTAAATATGCATGCATACATATATTCATATCCAGACATATACAGATAGCTATATACACATAGTACACACCTACATGCATACATGTGCATTTACATGTAGACATGCATCTAAAACAATATTAATATGGTTGATATAAACAGGCTGCAATTAAGCATAGGTATTTTATATATACATATATATGCATATATATATACACATATACATTTATACCCACACAATACATATCTGTATATACACACACACATACACCTACAAGCATACTTCTATAATTACACCTTTGTAGACATGCATTTATATCAGGATTAATATGGCTCTCATATAATGTAGATTTCTCTCTTGATTGAACCTTTAAGTTTGACTTTGTCTGAGATCAGTGATTACTAGCCCTACTTTTTTTTTCTAATAAATTATATTCTTGATCCTTATTATAAAGTTTGTGTATATATTTTTTATTTCCTATCCCTGCTAACTCTTCTACTTTAATTCTTTTCCTTAACTTGCCTTGTCTGTTACTTAATGCCTCCCTGTCCATGGATCCCTCCCTTACCTTCTTCCCCTACTATTCCCTCCTTCTTTATCTCATTCCCATTAGTATACATGCTTTATCCCATTTCTGTAAATCTAAATGCCCTTCTATACCCTACCTTCTTCTATTCCCTCTCTCCCTTTTTTTTTTTGCTGAGGCAGTTGGGGTTAAGTTTCTTACCCAGGATCACACAGCTAGGAAGTGTTAAGTATCTGAGGCCAGATTTGAACTCAGGTCCTCCTGACTTCAGGGCTGGTGCTCTATCCCCTACATCACCTAGCTGCCCCTCTCCCTTATTTCTTTATAAATTTTGGAAAGGTCTAGACCCTTCATTTTATATATATATGCATTGTTCCCTATTGAACCCATTCCTCCTCCCCCTTCTAATTAATGCCCTTGAGTAAGTTCTTATGTACCTCATTTTTATAGCATAATTACTATTTTTACCTTTTTCTAGACAGTTTTGCTTTTTAGAATCACATTATACTCAGGTCTGCCTCAATCTTTCTTTTGAACTACCCACTTAGTGATGTCAATTTTAAATATATGGTTTACATTTTCATGTAAGAAACAAACAATTTGTCCTTGTTGAGTCCCTTGAAATTAATCTTTTTTATTTTATTTCATTTTTTAAAAATACACATTGCTTTATGAATCATGCTGGGGGAGAAAAATCAGAGCAAAAGAGAAAAACCATGGGAGAGATACATTCAGTCTCCTTAAGTCTCTTTCTGGATGCAGATGACATTTTCTGTCCAAAGTCTACTGGGATTGCTTTGGATCACTGAACCACTGAGAAGAAAGCCTTTCATAGTTGATCATCACACATTTTTGATGTTATTGTGTACAATATATTCCTGATACTGCTTGTTTCACTTAGCATCAGTTCATGTAAAATTTTCCAGATTTCTAAAATCAGCTTGTTCATCATTTTTTATAAAACAATAATATTTCATTATCTTTGTATACCAAACTTGGTTAGCCATTCCCCAATTGATGAGCATCTACTCATTTTCCAATTCTTTGCTACCACAGAAAGAACTGCTACAAATATTTTTGCACATGTGAGGCCTTTTCCCTCTATGATGAAATTAGTCTTTGATGTTAGCTCATATATTAAATTTTCTATTAAGTTCAGGTTTGGTTGTGACAAAGTCCTGAAAATCTACAAGTTTCTTGAAGTCCATTTGTTTTCATTCAATATTACTCTTAGTTTTGCTTTATACAATATTTTTGACCACATGCCTAATTGTTTTGATTGCTAGTATATATCATTCCAGGATTTTTTGTGGCAGGTATAAATCTTGTACAATTCTAATTGCAGCTCCAGCATATTTGAATTGTTTTTGTTGCTTGTTTTCTTGTAAAATTTTCTTTTTGATCTGAGGGCTTCAGAATTTACCAATAATATTCCTGTGTTTTCCTTGTAAGATCTTTTTGAGGTGGTAATCAATGGACTTTTGCTATTTTAACTTTGCCCTCATGTCCTATCACTCTAGGACAATTTGATTGTTTCTTATATTATTGTGTCATATTGTATTTTTGGTCACAGGTTTCAGATAGTTCAATCAATTTTATATTTTTTCTTCTTGATCTGTTCTCCAGATCTCTTGTTTTTCTCCTAATATGTTTTACATTCTCTTCTATTTTTTCATTTTTTAATATTTTCTTTTGTTATTTCTTGTTCTCTTATAACTTCACTGGCTTGCCCAGTTCTGATTTTCAAAGAATTTTTTCTTTTTTTTTTAATTAAAGCTTTTTATTTACAGAACATATGAGTGATTTTTCTACATTGACCTTTGCAAAATTTTTTTTTGTTCCAAATTTTTCCCCTCCTTCCCCCCACCCCTAGATGACAAGTAGTCTAATACCTGTTAAATATGTTAAATTATATGACAAATCCAATATATGTATACATAGCTATACAGTTATCTTATTGCACAAGAAAAATCAGATCTAGAAAGAGAAGAAAAAAAAAAACCTAAGAAGGAAAACAAAACGCAAGGAAATATTTACAGAAAGCGTTAAAATGCTGTGTTGTGGTTCACACTCAGTTCCCACAGGCCTCTCTCTAGATGTATATGACTGTCTTCATCTCTGAACAAATAAGAACTGGTTTGAATCACATCACTGTTGAAGAGAACCACATCCATCAGAATTGATCATTGTATAGTCTTGTTGCTGTATATAATGATCTCCTGGTTCTGCTCATTTCATTTAGCATCAGTTCATGTAGGTCTCTCCAGGTCTTTCTGAAATCATCTTGTGGGTCGTTTCTTACAGAACAATAATATTCCATAGCATTCATATACCATAATTTATTCAACCATTCTCCAATTGATGGGCATCTTTTCAATTTCCAGTTTCTTGCCACTACAAAAAGGGCTGCCACAAACATTCTTGCACATGTGGGGTCCTTTTCCCTCCTTTAAGATCTCTTTGGGATACAGGCCCAGTAGAAACACTGTTGGGTCAAAGAGTATGCACAGTTTGATAACTTTTTGAGCATAGTTCCAGATTGCTCTCCAAGGAATTATTTTCTTTAAGACTTTGTATCTCCTTTTCTAGTTGGTAACCTTTTTTTTTTTTTTTTTTTTTTCCCATAATCTTATTTTTCTTGGTTGGCTCTTTTTGTTTATTTTAGATTTTCCTCAAACTCTCTCATGTGATTTTTGAAGTCTTTTTAAAATTTTTCTATAAATTCTTTCTGGTCAAGTAGTCATTTAACAGTACTCTTTGGGGTAGAATAAGCTTTTTTAATTTCCCTGTCATTCTCTGAAGATGATCCCTGGTCTTCTCTATTCCCATAGTAAGTTTCTATGGTTGGGTTCTTTCTTTGCCTTTTCATTTTTTTTTTTTTTTTTTTAAAGATGATAAGTATTAGAGTAAGTACCTCTAATCCTGGAGTGAGGGTGGGTAGAGAATGGTACCTCTGGATTCACTTCAGTTCTCCACTCTGGCCTGGAACCACAAACCAAAATCTCCACCCTCTTGAAAGTGCTCACAGCCAGTAACCTCCTGGCCAGCTTACTCAAGCTAGTTCCTAAATGCACAGCTCAGTTTAAAGACCCACAAGCTTTCTATGCTCCCAGAGTGAACTAATTCAGGAGTAAAGTATGATCACTTCTTGCTGGTCTGAGCTCTGCAAATTGACTATCAGGGTGCTGTCTTCTAAATCTGCTTGGAGGAATTTGGGATGGGGAGCTCGCTGTATTACTTTTTATTACACTGCTATCATGGCTCTTCCCTTCCAGGGCTCTTTCTTCTGCATTGTACTGTACCTTAGTGTTGAACTATATGAATTTGAAAGTGCCTTTCATTGTCCTTGGAATCCAGTCTCCCAGGGCTGTTGTAAGGAAAGCATTTGGTCATCCTTCCAATGCCATCAAAGTGGGAGTTTTGCTACTGCTCCTTATTCCCTAAGCATGGTTGATGTCCTGCACCTTTGTGATGTGTGGGATGTACTTTCTCCTCCTAGTTTTCTGAGCCCTGTCCTTTCTACCCTGCATCCCTCTGGGATGGTGGTTTCTTCTCTTATTTTCAGATTACTCCACGATGATTATAAATTCACAGACCCAATTGTACTTCCTTGTCTGCAGGTCTCAGACCGAGCTCAGGTTCAAGATGTACAGTGGATGGGGACTACATCTCTGGGAGCAGCACAGGAATCACTTCCTATTCCATCCCTCAGGGGTTACTTCTCACACAGGAACTACTTGGACTCTGCTTATGACACTGGGATGTTCCACCTTCAGGATCCCCCAAATGGTATTCATTGATCCTCACACTGGGGTCCCACTTCAACTGACCTGTTCCTCCATCCTTCTCTTTGTAGCAGCTTCTCTTCACCTTGCACTGTCCCACACTTGCTTTCTTTCCTTCTGTACTTTTTTTCCCAGCATATTTCCTTGAGAAGAGCCTTGATTTAGAGAAGTTTCTAAGGTAAGTATACTTGCACCTTTTTATCACCATCCCTTCTCAGCTTCCTGGGTGGGTTATTTCAACTATGTTGGAGACCCAGAATCACACTAGAAGGCCTGGACTTGGATTTGGACACAATCACCTATTACCTGTGTGACTTTGGGGGAAATTTCTTAAATTTTGCGGGCCTCAGTTTAAAAAGAAAGAATTAAAAGGATTTTCTCTAGATCTTCCAGTTGTAAGTCCTGTGCACCAGTTTGGTTGAAAAGACCTGAAATTTCAGTTTAAGCCCAAGTCTCAGCTTTGTTAGTTACTAACCATGTTGGTCATTTTTTCTACTCCCTGGCTTCATTCACACTTCAAAATATTATCCCACCTTCATGGTATAAGGTCCATTGCCATGTACATAGGGAAAACTTAAGAGCTGATCCTGTTTTCTAATTTCTAATTTCAAAACAGTTAAGACCTTGGGGGAAAGACTATTTCTCTTTGTGTCTGTTGAGCTGGAGTCTTTAGTGGAGGGATGGGGGAACTTCCTGGGCAGGGGTCTCCTCATGTCCCTCTCTTTCTCTTTAGTTCCTCCAACTCCCCATGTCCCTGCCGTTCCTCAAGAGGAGAGCACAGGTCAGATGATGGCCATGTCTCCAGAAGCCAAATTACAGGTAAATTGTAGCTTTCCTTGTCCATTCTGAAATTGTCACTGTAGCTCCTTCCCTTGTCCTGGGATTTCTCTGTCTACAGCAAGCAGCCTTCTGACATTTCAGGACTGGTTATGTCTGGGTCTCTTCCCAACCTTAAAAACAGATATCGCCCCTCGTGTCCTTTTGTAGATGATGGGATTGTCCCTGGGACAACAGAATTGGTTTGTTTCAGGACTCTGTAACATTTGAGGATGTGGCCATACACTTCAGTAAGGCAGAATGGGCACATCTGTCCCCTGCTCAGCGGGCCCTGTACAAGAAAGTGATGCTGGAGAATTATGGGAATTTAGCCTCTCTAGGTAAGACCCTTCCCCCCTTTCCCGCCTAAAGCAGTCACTAGTTGCTTGATACCTGCTTCTTTGCTTATTCCTTGTTAATGTTCGGAAGTCACACTTTTTGACTCCCCCTTCACCAGGATAGCCAGCAGGACTTGTTCTGTCACTTTTCAGTGAGAGAGAAAACTTGTTAGCTTGTTCCCCAGGAGACATTTCCGATAGAAGTTAAATCTATGTAATTTGAAGTATACAATACACCAATCTTGTTGTCTGCATGGCTCTCCACCCTCCTTAGCATCTCCATTTTGTAAAAGCCAATTTTTTCCTGGGGGGAGCTAATAGTCTGTTACATTTATCAAGGTGTTATCTCTGCAAATTTTCCTATTCCCAATCTACTTCCCTTCTCTGCCCAGGAAAGAAGGATACCAGGCTAGATTTTTTTTTTTTTTCCCTTGCTCTTTGGGACCACATAGTCTTCAACTTCCTTTCTTGGTCCCTTCATTTCCCTTGATGCCTTCCTCCTATAGACTTCCTGGGCATTTTCTTCCTTTTTCCTCAAGATATAGGATCAAGGGAGAACTGTGCAATTCCCTTCTTGATCCTCCTTCATTCCCTTGCCTTTGAGCAGTTTGTCCATTTCCCAAACCTGCTGTGATTTCCAAGCTGGAGGAAGTATCATGGGACCTTCAGGAAACCCCGGACCAAGTAGATGTGAGAAATACTCATGCAGGTGAGAAGGAAAACCTTTGATTTCTTCCTCTTACTGATCCTTCCGGCTTGCTTCTAAGGCCTTGTGACACGGTGAAAAGAGCTCTGGACTTGCTGTTGATACCTGACACTCAGCTCTCTAAACCTGGGTAAATGTTCCCCTTTGAAGCTTGGCTTCTTCATCTCTTAAATGATATTTATACTGTCTCCCTTACTGGACTGTGATGGGTGAAATACTTTTAAGGTTTAGAAAATTCCATAGAAATAAGCACTATTATTATTATTATTATTCATTGTATTGAAGATGTTTGGAGGCTAGAAAATGCTATCTATAGTTATTATGAAAAAATTATTTAAATTACCATTGATTAGAGGAATACAAATTAAAACAACTCCAAAGAACCATCTCACAACTCTCAGATTGCCTAATATAATGAAAAAAGGAAATAGACTAATGTTGGAGGGATTATGGAAAAATTGGGAAACTAATGTACTGTTGGAGTTGTGAGCTGATTCAGCCATTCTGAAGAGAAATTTGAAATTGTGCCCAAAGGACTTTGACATAGCACTTTTAGATTTGTTGTATTAGGTTGGTATACCAAAGAAACAGTTGAAAAGGTTCTCTTTTTGTGGCGACAAAAAAAAAAAAAAAAAAAAAAGGAAATTGAAGGGTTACCCATTAATTGGGGAATAGCTGAACAAATTGTGGTATATAATTGTAGTAGAATATTATTATATAAAGAGTGTTGAACAAGATGGTTTCAGAAAAACCAGGGAAGACTGATATGAACTGAGTAAAGTAAGCAGAACCAGGAGATCATTGTACACACAGTAATAGCAATATTTTATGATGAACAGCTGTGAATGACTGAGTTTTTCTCAGTCATACAGTGATCCAAGAAAGTTCTGAAGGACTGAAAAACACTATCCTTCTCTGGAGAAACAACTGATAAGAGTCTTACTGTAGATTGAACCTTACTTTTAAAACTTTCTTTTCTCTTCTTTTTAGTCTGTATTTTCTTTTGCAACATGGTTCACATGGAAATATGTTGTATGACATATCAAATGCTTGTCTTTTCAAAAAGGGCAAAAGGGAGGGAGGGAGGGAAGGAATTTGGAATTCAAAAATTATATAAAAAAATGAATGTTAAAATTGTTTTTGCATGTAATTGAGAAAAATAATAAAAACATTCTTAAAAAAAACTCTCTGCCTTTCTAAACAATGATCAAGTTAGAAGACAGACAAGAGACACAAATAAGAGGGAATCTTGTCAGTCTTCAGATTAGAGACTAAATTTGTGACTGAAATGGAATTTTTCTATTGTGAATTTTCAAAATGTGTTTTCTAAAAAAATGTTTTTCTAAATGCTGAAATGTTTTATTGAGCTTTGGGATAACACTTAGAAGTTTGTTTTTAGAAAAAATAAGAATAAGACTTTGTGAAAGTTACAAAGGAACAGCACTTACCACTTTTATCACTCTTTCCCTGGAGAGTGACAGATTTATTGTTTTAGTGTAAAAGATGTTTATTTCACTGATTAAAAGGATTGCAGTTTACAGTTTAATTTTATGTGGTACTTAAGAACTGCCTATTATTAACTCTTTCCCTAAACATGTATAAAGAGAAGCTTATTTAAATCAGGGAGCAACTAAAGAGTAAGTAAAATTTAATCTGGAAGAACATTTTGGTGTTACTGCTATATTTTCTTCTTGTAAATTGATGTAACAATTGAATTGTCTAGGTACTACAATATAAAGTTTTTCTAAAACCCTAAAGGCAACAACATTAAAATTGATTGGTATTCTGTATTGAAGATGTGTGCTAAATTGTAACAAAAAGTATTCAGCAGAGTGAAGATTAGTTTTAGAGGTAGTCTAGGATATGAGTCGTGTTGGATCAGAATGTAAAAGAAACAGGACAGATGCAGATTTAAAGGACTTAAATTCCACTGAAGGGAGAGTTGGAAAAAAATAAGAATGGGATGAGAATGGATAGAAAATTAAAGAAAATTGTAGTCTGTTTGCATTGACTGTGAAGGGAGATTTTGTTCTCATTGAGATAAGAATGATAAAAAAACTTTGTGTTATTCTTTTAATTTCTTTTGTAGTTATTATTTATGGTATAGAAGCTACAGTTGTATATTTGCAACATGGAATTATTTGAAGACAGCATACTAAAATTCTGTCCTTGAAAAGGACCATTAGGTTATATTTTAGTAAAATCCTCTTGAACCCTAAAGGGAGACGAGAATAAAAGACTTCCATTTTAAATCTTTTACAGATTAACTGAAAGTAGTTCTATAATGTGAAGTGATTAGTAAATGGCCCTTAGGAAAATTGAGATGCTGTATGATATCACTTGTACATATAGATCTAGCTGTAATTGAATTTATTCTACTGTAATTTTATGAGATATGTGTTCTGTTAGAATGAGTGGAATATTTGACCCTTTATAAATAAATCAGGTCTTAATGGAAAGATATTTAATATTTGGCAGTAAAACAATATGTTTAGAAATTGTACAAGTTTTGTTAAAAGTATAATTGGACCAGATTTATGTTTTACTGTTCTTTAATGCAATTAATATAAAATGCAAAAGATGTTAAGATGGATGGTTTTGTGTGTAAGAGAATTTGGAAATACATTCTACTAATTTAATGTTATGGCTGGCAATAAGTTTTGTTTCATGTTTTAAGTACATGATATTATGTATGTTATTGTATTTCTAAATTTTCTTTTATTGTGAATTTTGGGAAATCATGGTATGAAATGTTAAGAGTATGTTAGTTATATCATTTGAACTTTTAACTTTTGATTTGGATGCTGTGAAACTAAATGGGATCCCCTTTACTACTACTTACAAAAGAGGGGAGAAAAACAAGTTTGTAGGATAGGGGTGATTTATGTGATGATTTGTGATTATGAAAATTATGGAATTGCACTCGGAAGAGTATATATTGAAATTATACCTTGAACCAACTTAGTCCAGTTCTAAAGATTTTTCTTGGCTTTTGGGGTAAACAATAATATTCACTATCTCTGTAGAAATATGGAATTATTTTCTTGACTTCTAATGATTGATTTTTATACCAGGGTGAGTCTAAATTCAAGGACAAAAGGATAGAGTGATTAAAAAAAAAGACCTAGTAAACTTTATTTTTAATTTTTTTTAAATTTAATTTCTAATACAATAAATATCAATGGATACACCATAATTTTTTTTTTTTTTTTGGCTGAGGCAATTGGGGTTAAGTGACTTGCCCAGGGTCACACAGCTAGGAAGTGTCTGAGACCAGATTTGAACTCAGGTCCTCCTGACTTCAGGGCTGGTGCTCTAACCACTGCGCCACCTAGCTGCCCCTATTTTTAATTTTTTAAAAAATTTTTATTAAAATTTTTTATTTGCAAAACATACGTATGGGTAACTCTTCAACATTAACCCCTACAAAGCTTTCTGTTACAAATTTTCCCCCCTCTTCCCCATCCCTCCCCTAGATGGCAGGAAATCCACTACATATTAATTATGGTAAACTTTATTGTTAACTGTATTGTAGCAGCATGAGAGAAATAATAATAACTATATCTAGTCCTAAGTCATGACAAGTGAAACTTGTTATTTGAGGTAAACTCTCTTGGAACTGTGATTTGATATAGTTTTTAGTTTTGAATTCAGGTATAAATGTCTGAATAATCACTAATGGATCATTTGAGGGTAATGCCCAAGCTGCTGAAAGGGAGTATGATCTGAGAAAAGCTGCAGGTGGATGTCTGCCTGGGAAAAGTTGAGGGGACAACCTTTGCATAGTTGAAGGTAGGATCTTTTTGACTTAATTTCCCCATGTTTTGAATATTCCCCTATTATGAAAAGGAATATTTTTCACCATGGCTAATCCTGAGCCTAGCTTTGATACTCTGAATAATTTCATGATTGATTATTAAAAAAAAAAAAAAAAAAGTTAACTATGACTCTTACTTAAAATCAAACAGAACTAAAGATACTCTATTCTGCTATATGTGTTAAATCATTTTTTGATCCTTACACTTAGACCTGGAAGAATAATCTTAATGTTACAATCAGGCTCTTTTTTTTTTTTTTATAGCAAATTTCTATAATCAGAGCAATTTAATTGCAAAAATTTTGTTGTTGCAATCCTAAATCTATTAATTACTTAACAGCTGAGTTTGTATAATAGGATACAAGTAAAAAAGTGCATCTTATTATTTTAATCTTAAATTGTGGGCTATTTCATATTTTAAGCTAAGTAAAAGAATTCTTAGATTTGCCACCCCCTTGCTAATAAGAATGACATCTTCCTAAATGGGAGGGGAGGGCAGGGAGGAGGCAGAATTAAGACATAGATGAAAAATTTTTTCTATTAAGACAAAGATGTAAACATTTTCTAATTAAAAGAATTAGTAAACTTTGAAAAAACAAGATTAGCCATTCTCTAAGAACTAGAATATTAAATGTGTATCACCAGCTTCCAGATGTTTCTAATAACTAATAAAAAATTAGATCATGGATTTTCCATATGAAATTGCATTTATAATTGTAAAGATTTTAAATCATCTTTTTCATATTCGAAGTATCTGACAATTTAAAGAGACATTTTATAAATTAGGCCCTTGGGGCAGCTAGGTGGTGCAGTGGATAGAGCACCAGCCCTGAAGTCAGGAGGACCTGAGTTCAAATGTAATCTCAGACACTTCCTAGCTGTGTGACCCTGGGCAAGTCACTTAACCCCAATTGCCTCAGCAAAAAACAAAAATAAATAAATAAATAAATAAATTAGGCCCTTAGATTCTTTTTAGGACATTTCCTTTCAGCCTATTTTTGGCAGTATCTATATCAGGGACTGGATTTAGATAAAGATGGAAACAGCAAGTGGTAAGTAATAACTAAAATTCTCTGAGGTTTTTGGTGAGTTATGGGTTCTTAATTTGATATTATTCTTATAGCTGTATTGTTCCTAAGACCAGAACCATAAAGGTTGAGCAAGTTTTTCAACATGAACACATAGTTTATTGTAAAACCACATTTTGAAGCTTATATTGAATTGTATTGAGTAATCTCTGCAGAGAATCAGGGAAGCAGATCTTCAGAGAGGAGCCTCTTCAGAGCTGTCCTAAGTATGAGATCTATTCCAGAACATCCAAAAGAAGATGTTTCCAAGAACCACATAATTACCTGGAACATTTGGGACTTAAGATGAAATGTGCTGATTAAAAGGACATTGGGAGTGGGTTATTAGGCTATAAGGATACTTAATGTGGTTTAATGGTGATGATCATCATTAAATTACTTTGACCTTTTGTTCATGGTATTTTAAATTTGCTGAGTTTTATTGGTTTTGTGGACTTTGAGAACATGTAAATCTCCTCTCAAATTAATTCATGGTAAATTTTCCAAGTAGTTTGAATCTCTCACTTGAAATTGAGAGGTTCAAGCTGCAAGTGAGATCAGCTCCTCTCTCCAGATTGAGGTAGAATCTTTAGATTAATGTCTTAGTCATATATTAACCATACAGGAGAAATTGTGAAAAAGTTACATAATATTCAACAAGTTATAGAAGAGACACAACTACCCACCCCAAGCAGTCCCTGATGGAATCCTTATTCTTGGTTTACTTGGCTACAGGAAAATGGCTTGTTAGTTCCTCTTGATAAGTGGGCCCTTATTGCCTTCTGTCTTATACTCTTAAGAGTATAAGATTCCTTAGAGTTTATTTTATTTACTATATTAAAGCCTATTCCAAACTTATACCAGAAAGTGATTGAGAAAATAAAATTAATTCTGTTTTGTAATTAATTTTCTACCTTTTGTGCACTGACCTTTTGTACAGCTGCCTAAGTCATATTTCTTTGCTTCTGAATTAAGATCAAAAGTTCAGTATTTCTGAAAATCACTGTGCTATCTTTATGTCAAAAACTGCTCTCTCTGCACCACTAACTGTCCTTGTTGGATGTAGGTGGACATCGGGAAATTTGTTGTCTCTTAACCACTAGCCATCCTTGCAGGAGGATTCAGGTAGACACAACCAATCAGTAGTAAGGAAGAAACTCTTATCTTTTCCACCAGTAAAAGTTAGATGACTTGATCCTATGTTCTGGCTACCTTTTGTTCTGTTTTTAACTTCCCTAAACAATTAGAAGTTCTTGTAAGTCCTACTCTGCAGTCTTTTTGTTTACTAAGGAGTTAAAGACCTGATTTGTTTGCAAACTGCATGCTTTTGGTTATAAATAGCTTTGTTCCGACTTAGTTTCTCAGTTCAATTGCAACACCCAGAGATATTGTATAGAAGGGACTTTGTAAATCCTAAAGTGATCAAGAAATGGTCATTTTTATTATTCTTATATTGTGTCCTCATTATTTACGAACTCTTGGTTATTCCTATTCCATATTTTTCCCTCTTTCTTTCTCTCATGTGATCCTCCACGACAGAGTATAAGACTTATTTTGTTCTTTCCAAACTCCCCCTCCATTTTCCCATTTTTAATAATGCTACAGGTTTTCCACTGAATGAGTAAATGAAAAAGCACTAGAACCTAAGCCTAATGCAAAAATAAATAAATAAATAAATAAAACACTGGGCTTATATATAAACAAATGCAAGATAATACTTTGCTTGCTCTCAAAGAACTCATATTCTTATTTTTTAATTTATTTTTATTAAATATTTTTATTTTCAAAACATATAATTTTCAACATTTACTCTTGCAAAACTTTGTGTTCCAAGTTTTTTTCCCTCTCTTCCCCCCAGTCCCTCTCCTAGAAGACAAAATGCAAACAAAAACCAAAAACCAACAAAGTGAAAATGCTATGTTGTGATCCGCACTCAGTTCCCACAGTCCTCTCTCTGGGTGCAGATGGCTCTCTTCATCACAAGATCATCGGAATTGGCCTGAATTGTCTCATTATTGAAAAGAGCCATGTCCATCAAAATTGATCATCGTATAATCTTGCTGTTGCCATGTACAATGTTCTCCTAGTTCTACTCACTAAAGAACTCATATTCTAATGGGGGAGAAAACACATAGAGACTAAGTTTTACTGTATGCCATTTGGAAATGTCCTTAAGGTACAGTGGTCAATCAAACGGTAATACATCTTTTTAAAATGCTTTTTCCATTAAGAAAACCATATCAGTTACTGACATTGAGTTGACAATGCCAAGGACTTTGGTGATGAAAACTTTTTTTCTTTTTTTTTTTTCCCCCTGAGTCTTCAGTAGTTGTAGTTGTTGGAAGGCAAGAGCTACAGCCCCTGCAAAGAAAGCTATCAGGTTACATCTCCATAAGATTTATCTTCTCTAATTTATTTTATAAATGCCTGTACATCCATCCACTTAGAGTTTATGGTCATCTATGATGATTAGATTGAGGTCAGGAACTATCTTTTCCCTCCTTTTGTATCCCCAGCACTTAGCACAGTGCCTGGCATATAGTAGGTTTTTAATGTTATAGGACTGAACTGAATATAAAAGTTGGATTGAATCTTATTTTTTCCCATTCTGATATCTACTTCTTCAAATAGTTTTAATTGAATAAGATCTCTTCCAAAATGTTTGTCCTTGGAGTTTTCCATGCTTTGTTATTCTTTGTCCATATTATAAAACATTCTTCTTTCTTCTCTCTCTCTCTCTCTCTCTCTCTCTCTCTCTCTCTCTCTCTCTCT